>LBNU01015088.1:509232-536673 GCA_014162995.1 Artemisia annua | reverse complement strand
CCAGATTCTCGTCAAGAGAATCTGGAACGGCCGCGTATCCCAATTGACGAATGGCCGCAGTACACTTAACCAACGGGCTAATACTAGGTACAACCGTTGCATCAAGAGTTTGTCGAAAGTAAGGAGAATAATCGGTTACATCTTGAACAATTCGGGTGAATAGTTCTCGGCTCATTCGGAACCGCCGAGTGAATGTTCTTTCGTCGAACTCGGATTTTCTGAAAAGTAGGCTGCAACTAAACGATTATGAGCACCCTCATGATCCCTAGATATGCGCCTTCGTGAAACTCGTGGCTTTTTGTATGTTTGTTGATAAGCGTTCCAAGCATACTCCGCAAACTCCACAAAGTCACTAATAACTTCTTCATCGTCGGAAGACGAAGAACCAAACAATAGCTCGTAAGAATCGATAGACATTGGTAAATATGGGTGAGAAGTTTTTTTGAATTGTGATTGAAATGGTGTGTTTTAGAAGCGTGAATGATGTTTAGTATTTATAGTATGAAAAGTGGTAAAGTTTGTTTTAAAAAAAAGAATTTTTTTTTTTTACCCAACGGTTACATTTCAAAGTTTTGCATGTTTTTCTTATTTGTGTTATTCGGTCGACAGACCAACCGATATTCTCACCATCTGCCCGACGACCGAATTCGACCGATTCTCCCACAGACGGCTCGACCGAATCTCAAATCGGTCATCCCTTGCCTCGACCGAATTTTTTCCGGCCCTCTGTGGCCAGCCTAAGAGAGAAAATATGTAGAACCTCCCCACTCAGACGCACTAAAGGAAGGGGACCCACATTGTTTATAAACCTCTGAAAAAATAAACAGCCCCTTACTCTCTCTACTTTATCTCACTAAATCATACTGACATATATTTACTCTCACATTGGAGCTTGGTTTCGGACTCAACACTCGAAGCGAGCTAACAACGTTCTTTTCTTATTTCAGGTAATTGATGCAAGGAGAGACCCAATACTACAGAGGACCGAAACTAAGAACATTAGCAAAAAAACTGCTCAAACATCAAAATATATCGCATGTGTTTCATATAAGAAGTAAACTTCAATCAAGACATTCAAATTATAGCACATGTGATTATATAAGACTTTTAAACTTCAATCAAGACATCCTCGCACAACATGAATAAATGATAGAGTAGAAGCCCTTTCGTTTTTTTCTATTTGTTTCTTTTTCCGATCATAAATTCCAAGCTAGCTAGCTTTCGACTATTTATTTTTATTTTTCTAATATTTCTTTTAAAGAAAGGCAAGCGATTATATTTAAAACTTTAAGTACTTAAAAAAACCGATAACTTATTCATGTTCAAGTTACTTTTATCTCAACACAAAATAATAGTAACACAAAAATGCCAACTCAACTCAAACACATGTAGTCATGTACAAACTATATATAGAATTATTTCGTCGTCCACTGCTTGTTTTTCTTGTTCACAAGTTATTCATCTGTCTTTTTTCTGTAATACAAGTTATTTCCACAATTGCACGACCAGGAGGTGTGATAGCCCATATAGCTTTTATAGGTACACAATTTATATCTAACAGCTGTATATTCCAATGTTGCAAAAATCGTGAATCGGTACTGAGGCGGTCCGGGGCCGATTAGCGATTTTTTACCGATTAATCGGCCGATTTTCTTGACTCGGCCGATTAATCGGCCGATTTCCGTGGAATTCTCTCCAAGGTCCTGGGCCGATTACCGATTAATCGCCGATTAATCGGCCGATTCGGCCGATTTTTGCAACACTGGTATATTCTATAACACACATCACACATGTATATTTGGGGTACATTTAAAGATGCATAAGGTACATATCAATTTTCTTGGGAAAAAAAAACTATCACTTTCATTAAATCAAAAAAGAAACTCCAAAACATAACATTCAAAGATGCATAAGGAGGTTTTTGTGTTGGTTCGGTAGTGCATACTAACGAAAAAGCTACATTTTTTTAAGGTATGTAAAGTATATTGTGAGGTATGTTTGTATTAAGTGATTATTTTAATGTGTTTGGTTAGATGGTCACCGCTACAGCAATTAGGTGGTCAAATGATATATTGTAAAGTTAATGTGACGATAAGTTAGAGGTGATGAGAAAGTAACAATTGCACCCAGTCTTAACCTCTTATCAAACTTTACTTCATCACACAATATCCGCTTTTCAAATATTTTATCTTTTTTAACCTATTATTTTACTAACTTTTTTCAACCCTTTGCTCCAATGCAATAATTCTAGAAATTATCATCAATTTTTTTTAACTTTTGTGTCGGAAATGCTCTGAACCATGTTTGTTAAGCTAGTGTTAATGAGTTCAAAAAAGAAGCTAGTGTTAATAAAAGAAAATCAGGGAAATCAATCATATTGTAAAGTTACAATAATATTGCCTTTATGAATTTCGTGAAACCCAAAAGCCATAGATGTCCACATCACCCCTGGCCCAAAAGGCCGAAACCACCAAAGAGCACACAATATCGACCACAGGACCACGTATTTATTTTTAATAGATTTTGATGTTGGCAATGTCATTTGGGTAAAGATGTTCAAAGCATATTACTTGACATCCACAGTCGTGTACTGATTTCATACCTCAATGTCAGGGAGGGATCTAAGTGTACTGATTTTGTACCTCAATGTTAAGGACAGACCTAATTAGCCAAACAATTCTTTTGTGCACCTTTTTGAAAATCTTCTGTCCGTCTCTGCTCAGTGTACGTATGTTATTCAAAACCTAGCCACAATGCGTAAACTTTTATGTTAATAATCATAAAAATGCATCTTACGAGATCAAAATGTTTGTAAATGATCTAGATATACATATACATGAATGAAGTGTTTTGTGTTTGTAGTTTAGGCCAAAGTTGCTATCACAGTCTTGGTTGTTGGAGATCAAAAATAGGGTGTCAGAAAACTTAAAGGAAAAAGGTAGATGTGTAAGGCTATATGACACATAACGATATGAAGTCTAGTTTAGGTTGAAGTTAACATCAACAGGTCACTACATACGAAAATGGCCATACGATTAAAATGGTTATAATAGTTGGCTTTGATAACGTAAAGAATGGTTCTTTAGATGTAATGTAGGCCAAACTTATGGTATTTTTTTTTTACATATTACACAGGAAAATACTTTTCTCTAAACCTTATTGTTTCTTCATGGTGTTGGATATTGTGGCTTTTAGTATCATTCTCATGGTTTATAAGTACAGGGACTATTTCTGTACTTATTTCTTATAGTTTGGTATTTTTAGCTCTGTTTGACAGGTCTCTATTCTTGAAGGGCTGAAGTGAAAGTTGATGCTATATAAGCTCAAGTCCCAACCTCTCTCTCTCTTATAACTTCATCTCTTCACATACGAATTAGGGTTTTCTCTCTTATTAGCAGTCTTAGTCTTTCATTGTTGTTATTGATCATCTTGATCATCTGGTATTGGTTTTAGCATAGTTTTGAGAGTTTGTAGTGAGGTTCTTTGTATCTTTCAGTATTGTAGTGTGATAAACTGGATCCTTCTGAAGGGGACAGTTTGATTTCTTTTGTATTTGTTTGGTGAGCACACAGTTGTGGACTCATCTTCTTGCATTGTTCATTAATAAAAATATTCGCCAAGGGGTGGTTGGCTGGGTGAGATCTGGTGGTTTTGGTTGTGTTCTTGATAGATTTGATAGTTTTAACATGGTATCAGAGCANTTGATAGATTTGATAGTTTTAACAAGAGCATATCAATTTGAAAAACATTTATCAGCATAAAAAAAAGTTAGAGTCTTCAAAGAAAAGAGTGTATCTACCTTGTAGCTTGTGTAGCAGAGAAACCGGGGAGTAAGATTTAAGAATTTTGGCTTTTCGCTTGTTTAGGTCGTTTAACTTCTCTTGTGCAGATGCTAACTCACTTGTTCGAATTATCATGCACTTTACCACAAGTAAAAAAACGAATAAACCTTGAGCCTTTTGAGATAAGGACGGCAACTTTTTTACTAAATCTATAGCAATCATCAAGAGTGTAATCAGGAAAAATAACAGGATTAAATCACGTATTCTTTATTATGGCATAATTGCGATGAGTTTAATGGTAAAATACAGAATAGGCAATTTCAACCCATTTACTCATGAATGGGCAGATTTCGCCTGCGTACATGTACTTTTGCTTAAACATGTCAAAATTAAAACATAAGCCAAAGCAGAAATAGGTCACACAGGTTTAAAGTATCACCACATCTATCACTAATGCATACAAACCTCTTCAACTTTTTTATTGAAAAGGTTAATGTATGTAAACTTATTATAGTACTCAAGTAATGACAAATAACAAATTAATTATTTATTGATGTGTTTACGGGTCAACACAATTTGACCCAGCCTGTTTCAACCTGTACTATAAAATGACCTTTTCAATCCGACCCCGTTGTCTGCCCCCATTTTGCCATATTTAATATAATTTTATTGGTTTGCGCTACATAAGAACTTCACCTGTTTCCTTAATTAAGGGCCCGTTTGGTTGAGGGGTGTGGGATTTGGATTCGGGTATTACACATAATAGATGATGTTTGGTTGATTAAGGAATCCATTCAAACCCGTGGGGCTCATGACTTTTTCATTCCACTCTAACATGGTAGATTTTATACAAAACCCGTGGGGCCCACTATACATATCTCACAACATTTTCTTTTTTTTTTATTAAAATATTATATTTAAATGTAATTTAATTATTATATTAAATAAAATATATTTTCTCTCTCTTAATTTTCATTCCCTACAAATTCAAATTCAAATCCGAATCCAAATCCAAATCCTAAACCCATCTACAAACCAAACGGGCCCTAACTCCATCATTTGGGGTTCTTTTTCCAAGTTTTGTCCTGCATAACAAAAAATACATAAAAATTTCGAATATTTTACTCCATCCCACAAAACAGTCTTTGAAGGATCGATAATTGACTTATCAAACATGCAAGGAGCTACAAATCACACAATATCACACATTTGTAACCCTTTGGTAATAAACAGTTAGATCTCTTAGCTGGCTGTGTACTGGTGTGGTTAACAATTTCAATATTTCCTGTTCTGGCAGTTGGCAAATACTTATTATACAACCCCGTGTCAAAGAAATAATTCTACTGATTTTAATTTAAAATATCTGTTTTCTGTCATTATTAAAAAAAATTAAGACATGCTATCAAAATCAAACATTTGTGTTTATTCATGTGTTCATGGGACTGAGTCACTGATGGTATAATGATATTACAGCTATTAGTAATTTTAGTAGATTTTTTCAGGTGAAATGAAAATGGTTACAGGTACTTCTGTTATCTAAGTAAGGAACTTACTGGCAAGCTGAATTGTTTGATTTTGGAGATCATCTCTGACCTGATTAACAAAAAAAAAGGAAAAAGATTACTAGAGAAAACAATCAGCAGGTCAAATGTTTTAGCAAAATTGTCTAAATAACAAATAGTTGATGATTACCTTGTTCTGAGTCCTAACGGGTTCCATTGAAAGCAGAAAATGTTGATAGGCCTCCGGGTCGGAGGAAAGCTTCCGCAAGTCATCGACACTACATCAATAAAAAAAAGCAAGTTAAAATAAAGTAACGATAAAACAAACAGCAGAAACTACAGCAGTGATAAACAATTTAAAATTCAGGCTGTTTTGGTACCCATCACTCCATCAGAAGATCAAGTAAGCACTAAGCAAACAATATCATGAAAAACTAAAGAAAATTATAGATAGCAATGAGCAGAACAATTCTATTAGCCCCATCCAGATGTAAACCACCCCATCACTGCCATTGGTCTTCTCTTAACCTCTTTTTGAATTACCAAAATCACAAATATTCAAAAACATTCGCATATATGATGTTTCATTATATGACACAATCACTTAGGGAGTGTTTGGCAATGCGTGTACGTCCAGGTAATCATCAGTTGTTGGTACTTGGGAGTTGGGTATAGCGAATCTATTTAGGAGACAAACTGAAAATATAAGGTATCCGAAACACTAACATTGATTTTCTGCCTTAAGGCCTTATTTTTATTTGAAAAAGCGTATTAGCTTGTTTTTGTTATAAGCTTATTATCTTCAACTTATGTCATATGAATAAGCCATAAGCTCAACCAAGCAACATCATGAGCTTTCCCAGAATCAAATAAGATCACAGTAACCTCATAATCCCGTATTTTGATTTAACCTAATTCTAGAAAAATAAAACAAAATAAAATAAAATAAATAAAAAAACAATTCAATCAAAATCCAAAACTGTAGTTCGGTGTTGCTCAGGACGGCAACAGCTCAGTTAGTGCTCTGAACTACACCATCTATACCACACCTCCGAACCACACCCTATGAACCCAACCTCTGAACCACACCGAACTACACCCCTTGAACTACACCACTTCCCTTTAACCACACCCTTGAACCATAATCCCAATCTTCCTAAATTTTATTCCAAATGTATGCATTAAAAGTGGTTGCTACTGTTCTTAAGATATATAACAGTCAAGGAGATAAACGGAAAGTTTGATCTGCAATAACATCATATATAAGTACAAATGGCATTAAAAGTGGTTGCTATTGTACTTAAGATATATAACAGTCAAGGAGATAGAGTAATAGTTTGATCTGCAATAACATCATATATAAGTACAAATGGAATGTAAATAAGGAAGTGAACTTACAAATGATGTGAGACCAAATAATGAGGCGTGTCATACACTCCATATATAACTCACTTATTCTATCGAAAAAGGCTTGATCAGCACCAGCTACAACTGCAAGGAAGGCTCCTGAAAGAAACTATTAAAACACTGTGGTTAATATATTATGCATTAAAATACTGTGGTTAATATATTATGCATTCAAACACTGTGGTCCATATATAACTCACATATACGCCACATATTTTGATACTGAAGTTGACAAAGTTTACAACTTTACCTTGTTAACATAAAAATCAAATTAATTAGCTACAAAAAACTAACCTATCCTAATCAAAGAACACATAATTGATTTGCTAAATTAAGTATTAAGTACTATTGTGCTCATTCAATGGGGTTTAAAACTAACCCGTCCAAACTGACCAATTTGAGTCCCCAAACCCACCCATTTCAGCCTCCAATTTCATCACCCAAACCCAAACCAACCCATTTCAACTTTATCCTATTTTTATAGTTGCCTGATCCTAACGTATCCTAAGTCCACAACAAACACATGGAAAAATACACCTCACAAATTCAATTTAGCTCTATCTCCGAACCACACCCTATGAACCCAATCTCTGAACCACACCGAACTAAAATCACCTTGCAATTGCAAAACAGGAATAGACTCAATATGTGACTATTCAGAAAAGGCATTGCATTGATTTTATGATTAAAAAATTACGACAAACAATAAGAGTTAGAAGTCGTACCAACGGATCCTAATGTTGAACTTCATATTAGCTTCGACGTTGACATAAAATAAAACTTTCCACCCGGCATTGCATTTTAAATGAATTAACTCATTTTACTGCATAAAAAAAAACAACCCACATTAGTCCAAACTCAAAACTATATCATATGTCAAAATGGCTAAAATCAATCAAACCTTGGATTGATACTCCTCAGTGTACAAATGCACAAATGCAAGAAAACAAATGCACAAACAACAAAAACGATCATCTATATATTCAGGAGTCAAAAAGTAAACGCAATACCACAAAAAAAACCTAAAATTTATCCGATCATCAACAAACATTCAATTATAATCCAACAAACAATCAAAATCAAAATAACACTAAATCTTATCAAAATTAACAATTAAACATACAATCATCAATAATTAAACTAAAAACTGTAACGGATCAAATATACATAGATTTCATACATATTAAATTGAATATGAACAAAATTAAAAAATATTTACTGATTTGAAGCTTTTGCCAGCAGAAACGCAAATCCGCATAACACAGTTATAAAAGAATACATCAGACTAAACAAAGGAAGATGTATTAAAACTTACAAATTCAATTTAGGTTTAACCCAAATTTATGAACCAAAGCGTGGAATTATTTTAGGATATGATTGATGATTGATGATGAGGAGCGTTTTCACATGATGTAACTGAATCAAAGCGTTGAGAGAAAGCTGTATTTATCGCCCATAAATACTTTCCCATCTTAGCTTCACAAATTATACTAACTTTACAAAAATAACTTCACAAATCGGGCTGACTTTCTGCTTTTGATTGACATAAACCACTGCATCAAACCTCTTGTACATCCGATCTAAATAAAGAAGAACACGTATGAATATTAATTGGGTTTTTAATGATGCGCGCTTAGGAGGCTTGTAAAAAACCTTCGTTTATTATATATGATAGATTTCTTAATATTATTTTTGTGAAAGTTTTCAAAATCGTGATATTTTAGGCAACTTAAAAATATGATAAATAATGATGCATTAAGTTTTGAAGCATCCGGTAATCTATACTACCTATAATGTAAAAATGGTCAAAGGTGAAAAGTGAAAAGTGAAAAACTGAATTTTTGTTCAATGCCGAAAATGCCCTTATGTGAATATGGAATGTCAAAACTAAAAGGAATTAATGGATGAAATTAGTAAAGATAGGCTGAACATTAAAACTAAAAGGGAATTAAAGGAATGTCTCTTATATATGGCAATGATAGGCTGGACATTAAAATGCAAATCGGTACATTAAAATGCAAGTGCAAATCGGTACATTAAAATGCAAGTTGAAACTGCCTCACACCACATATAAGGTTGCACATATAACCTCACACAAACCCTCATTCTCTTCCTTTCTCTCTTTCTAGCACACACACACACTCCCAAAGGCTCTCACTTCGACCGCCACCACCGCCATAGACACCGCCACTACCATTACTCACACCACTATCGAAACTCCCCTCTCCACCGAGACCCACCACGGCCAAGACCAACAACCACCAAATCCCCGCCGCCGGATCTATGTCACAAACAGGTTTTTTGTATTTCTATGTGTATGCCGGAATCTGCCGCTTCTGGGCACGCCGGAATCTGCCGCTTCTGTTGTAATTGTATGGTTCATTTTTTAGATTTGTTGGTAATTATTGTTATCAGTTTGTTGTGTAAATTTGTTTGTGTATTTGTTTTTATACATCATCATGTATAATTTGTTTTCTTTAACTTTTTTCATAGATCTATATGACTTACCAAGTTTTGAGATTTTTTGCTTACAAAGAAGAGGGTGAGAACGAAGCACAAGCTGAAGCCGAGGATGATGAAGATGAATATGACAAAAGGGTCAAAGAAGCTCATCAAAGTGTAGAAGTTTGTCCCTCCTAAAAATATTTTATTTTTATTTTTCAGTTTGTAAAAAGGCAAATTACATTAAGAAGCTTAATAATCAAAATATGTAAATCTCTTAAGGCATGTTGCCTTATGAGAATATTTAGGTGTGTTGATGCAACTGTATACTTGATTCTAGGAAGACTCCTTAGATTTTTGTGTCGTCGAAAGCCGAGAATGTTGGTTTCTAGCGTAATTAAAATGTTAGATTGGTTGCTCAAGTTTTTTGCAGTGCTAAATATATTAAATGTTTGATGTTTCATAGGTGTTTTAAAGGCTGTAATCTGCAACTTCTATAGCATGTTTTAATTGATAATGTGATAATGGGTATGGTTATGAGCCTTGGTTCTTGAGAGTGGGAAATGATGACGTTAAGTGATAACAGGAGGCCATCTAAGTACTTTGAGGTGTAAAGTTATTAATAGTGGTGGATGCCTAAATGGTAGACGAGGCTCAATGGTAGGGGTGGCTCAAGCCAAGGCTGGCAGGGGTAGCTTAAAGCAAGGCTACTAAAGCTAAGACGCTAGACCTCGGTTTATTGAGGCTCCAATCTTTTGACTGTCTTCTATATGTGAATAGTCGATCACACCGATCAGACATCACATGTAAAAAAAGACAAAAAGCTAAAGTTTACAAAAACGAAAGTTCCGGCAAACGGTTTTAATATGTAAGGAATTGTTTTGAAATTTCGCGTTAGGCATCCCGTAATGGTTTAGCCGCCCCTCCTCAATAGTAATGGTGTTGACGGTAGTGCGGGGGCTCAAAGTTTGAAGAAAAGTAAAAACGTTAAAAAATATATAAGCAACTTCTTTACTACGCTTTCATACGTTCCAACATTGATGTTTACTACACATTCACATTCACAAGATTGAAAATAGGAAACAATTCTCCAACTAAGAGTTGACTACAAATATTATAGGAAACAATTATTTGCTACATATTCACTCGTGTATACATACATACTAGCAGGGTACCCGCGCAATGCGGCGGCGGGTACCCTGTGACTAAATTTTGTGGCGAGCAAATATCGTTCGTTTATATGTTTTTTCTAACAATAATTTTATGAGAATGACAATTTTTAATTAAAATAACTATATTCGGCATTTTTTCAGCTTGAGAGTTTTTTCGGCTTCAGAGTTTTTTTTTTTTTTTCTTGGGCCAAAATTCGGATAGTATTTTTGCTTAGCCCAAAACACTTTATCCAAAAAAAAAAAAAAACGCAACCAAAC
The DNA here is from genome assembly GCA_014162995.1 of Artemisia annua. Taxonomy (NCBI): domain Eukaryota; kingdom Viridiplantae; phylum Streptophyta; class Magnoliopsida; order Asterales; family Asteraceae; genus Artemisia; species Artemisia annua. The sequence continues at coordinate 526,110 of LBNU01015088.1, read as the reverse complement.
TACAAACAATGTCATAACCCTATATCTCCTAAACACTTTGAAACCATAAATCCCACAAACAAAAGCCCAACTTCCCTTTTTTAAAATCGAACGCAACCACTCCACAAATCACCCTCTTCTTCTTTCTTTTTTAACCGATGAAAACAAATTCCAGTGGCTTCAAGATCTTTTAAAAATACAAAGGTGCAAGGTAGTTTCTTTGTTTGTTTTCCGTTTTCTATGGTCGATGATGGTTGTAGAGATGCTTTAAGATCCGTTCTTAAACTAAATTAAAACCCTAGATCTTCTGTCTTGTTTTTTATCGGATGAACGAACGAAATAAATAATTAACATATTTGTTTGGTTATTTCTTTCACAATAGTTTCGAAATTTAAATTGAACTATCTCATAGATATAACTGGCAGATCTCTGTTTTATTTTTTATTTTTTTTTCGAGTCTTCGTGTGGTTAGATTGTGTCTTGAGGAGGGTGCGATTAGGATGTATATGATGTTGTCTGAAAAGGCTCGGGTTGTGGTTATTTGATGTTTAACGTGAGACGGATTTGGGAAAAAATCACAGGCATGGTAAAATAAAATCGGCAAAAAAATATTTGGGCCAACACACCGGGTTGTTTCGTTCTTTAAGTTAAGTAGGATGTGATTGTCACTGGATCTCGATATTTTTGCTTTGGTGATGGTATCTCAGATTTTTCTTTTGGAAGCTTAATTATTTGTACTTGTGGTTTAAATGTGTATTTTGAGTGTTTGGATGGTGTTTTTTAATATGTATTAATTGTATTAGATGAGTAGTGTTTTTTAAGTTTATTTGTGACTTTAAGTCTGTAAAAAAAAATAATGTTTAAATATGTAATTTTTGTGGTAGGGGTGTTTTTAATTGCTATATATGTAGAATTGTGAATTTTGGTCCTGAATTTGCTCATGCATTTAAAGTGTATGTACCTATGCTTAAGTGTTGTAAGTGTAAAATCTTTGCAAATGGTTGCACACTGCAAACAGTGTTGTAAGCTGAAATTTTTTGGCAGGAGGAGAGTCTTCCTCATTATAGTGTATAGATAAGGAGTTGACCTACAATTATTTAGTAAATAATTCTTTCTAGTACGGGAAAAATCTACGACTAATGTATAACTCTTTCTAAGTATAATCTATGGATACATAACCCCATTATATTTTTGAAAGGTGATTTCCATGAAGGAGGTAAAAGTGTTTACGCACTTTCTCGATTATGAGACTGGTCAATCTTTTTGGCCATTCAATTGGTATATATCGAAATCTGAACACGGTTATGAACATAATTTGAATTATTAAAAGTTGAAAAACTTTTATAGGAAACATGTAAAATATAGGATTTGAATTATATGAAAAATGAAACACGGTTTGAAGTAATTTTAATAGTTGACTCTGGCATTCTATAAATTACTTAAATTTTATTTATATTTTGAGAATGCTGCATTCGTCGAAAAGAAAGATTAATAATCGTTAAGAATGTTTGTGAAAGAGAAAGAAGACTAATGTGGATGTCTATTTGCCCGACTCTATTTTCTCACATGGCTAGCTTTATTTTGCTTTGGCTAGAGTGATATCACATAGTATCTCATAATTGATATAATGTTTTATTTTTCAGTCTCACTAAATATTGTTATATGTTGTTTGATACATGTTAAGAATTTTTGTTAGAGTTGAATTATCGCATATTCCAACTGTTTGCAGTTACATTTTGATTTTTTCACATTCTATTTTGAACATTATACGAAACACTTACCACAATATCGCATATCGTTAATTGTTTGCCGCTAGAAACCTCTGTCGCTATGCACGGGTACTCGCCTAGTGTTGTTAAACGTAGGAAGAAAGAACGGGGAGACGTTTTAAGAGATAATTACTTGCTTTGATACCATATTAACAAATGATTTCCGATGCCTTCATTAATCGCCAAAAGAGTCATCATATAATTACATAACGGGCTCAAAACTATTTTACGAGACATATCAAGAAATAGAAGTTATAGGTGTCATTTCTAACTTTTATAAATGCGTGATATCCATAATAATACTAATAAACATATCAGTAAATAGAACCTTGGTCGAACATGATGGTTATAGGCGGTGTCCAAATATGTCGGATAACAATGGTTGGAGGCATTGATTAGAAATTCTCGTTACAGCTTAAACTATTTTACGAGATATATCCAAAAATAAGGTTTCTCAACATGAACATGTGTTGTTAATGGTGTTTCAAAAATTCTAACTTTCATCATATAAATTTTTTGGCTTTCTTTCTTGGATTATTTTAGATAAATGACTACAATGCCCCTAATTGATTGGGGGGAAAAAAATAAAAAGGTACCGTTTGGTTTGTTTGATAAAATCATAATGGGATATAGATTTGATAAAGAGGTTGAATGAGAATGAATATGATTGTTTCAAAAGTAATGTTTGATATAAAAAGTTAGTTTTCAATAAATGCAAATATAAAAATAGTAGAATCATAAATGCAAAAGCAAAAGTAAGTTTATAAAAATGGAGCAACGTGACTTTGATTATAATTCCACGTCACATTTATTTTAGTATTGAAGGAGCAACATTGTATTCTCGAGTCTCTATTAAGGAAGAAAAGAAAAAAGAAAAAAAAAAGTTGTGCTCTTTAGTTTGGTTAAGGTAGAAATGAAAAAGAAAAGGACTAAAAAATAGTATAATTTGCGTGATTTTTAAAGTAGAGTGTTTCATCCTAAAAGTGGGGTGAAAATATTTACTTCATATTACTGACTAAAAAATTTTAAGAATACAGTATAAATATTATGTAAGAGATGGAATGAATTTCTAAAATCTCCTACCTTGACGGGTACTATTTACATAAACCAAACAAGCATTTTTACTGTCATTCCATTCCTCGATTCCCATAACCACATAACCACTGAACAAACACGCCCTCAGGCCGGGTTTTATTATACCAAAACCCCCAAATTCCAACAACAACAATGGCGTCCCAGTATCCAAACACTGACGTCATCATCATCCCCAACAACAACAACAACAACAACAACATTAACATTGCACATGGACGAAAGGGGAAAGTAATATTGAGCGTGGGCTGTTGTTTCTACTTTTGTATTTTGGGAAATAGATTAATAATGAATTATTAGCACAACTACTTATGTATTTTTTTTTAATGTAATGATGATGGTTTCAGTTATATATATATATATATGAAGTTATTGATGATGAATTATTAGCACAAGTCAATTATGTACTACAGTAGTATTCTCTTATTATATAGTCTCGTTGTTTGCGACTTAGGGGGTGTTTGTTTCAGCTTATACTTCATAAGCTCACTTTTTGTGGCTTTTTTTCAAACTTTTCGGCTTATATAAGTTTATTATGACATAATGAACTTATATAAGCTGGAAAATTTAAAAAAAAAAAAAAACACACACACACACACACACAAAAATTGAGCTTATAAAAACATAAGCCGAAAACCAAATAAGCTGTAAGCCGAAACAAACACCCCCTATTGAGAGAGATGCTTATCAATATATAAATCTATCTTTTTCTTATCCATTTCTAGCTATTAGAATGTTTTACATAGGTTTTGTGCTTTGCGACTTGAATTATTTATCGATTATTAGACTGTTTTAGTTAGATTTTATGCTTTAGGATTGGCGTTTTATAGTTTTGGCATTACAGTGTTTCACGGCCGACTAGTCTCGCTACAGTGTTGTAACAAAAAACCTGTTTAGGGCTTAAAGTTGCTTATCCTAACTAGTGTAATGTGGAATTTTGTGTCCTGTGAACGAGAATCTGAATTTATGAGACTAATTCAGGTTTGTGAGTGTTTGGGCTCTAATGTTGTTAGCTTTTTTTTTGAAAGGCCTCTAATGTTGTTAGCTAATCCAGGCTTGTTGTTTTGCGGTGGTCATGTGTAGTTTTAGTTGTTATGAATGAATTTCCTAGTTAGTAATGAGTAATACCTTTGATATAACTTATGTATACTCGGTAGTGCTTTGTTTAGGTTCTTCTAGTGGGAATATATATCGAAATTTGTGGAGGAAGTTTTGGTGTTAGCTGGAAAGGTGATGGTAAGAATCACATAACGTTAAACTTAGCCGATGTCACCCAACTGTAACAAGCTTAGCTTGTTAGTTTGTTTTGGTAATTAGTAATCCTAATAATGTTATGTTTTTTTTGGCCGTATTGGGCTAGTTTGGTGATTTACGGACCGCGTGACTCTTTTGCTGCCACTTATGCCTGAAGCATTTCTGTATATGTATTTGTTGTTGGTGGTTTGGTCTGATTTGAGTACGATGTTGTTTGTCTCTTCTTTTATGAGTAGGTAAAGTATTCAGGGTTACATTGGTCATAAATTTTTTAGTACTATCAATAATTGGTCAAACAGTGTCTAAAATTCATGTCTCTTCATGGACTACTACTTAAGGATCATTTGGAAATGGATTAAAACTTATGGTAGACGACTTAATGTCCTGCCCGATTCTTTGGAATTTGAGAAGTTGACTGTAGTTGAGCAACAAAACAAAGTAAAACTTATGGCTGACAACAACAAAGTTATTGATCCTGAAGATTAAAATTTCATATTTGCCACCTTTTAGATCCAAATAGTAGCATGTTTAAGGGGAGTGGCGCTAACGTTACAAGTGCTGCTATCATTTGTCCTGTCACAAAATTCGGAGCAACTTCTTGTCCTGATATCTATGCCCTTGTACTTATTGCACTTTATGCAAATACGACTAACAACCTTGGAGTTTCTTCCAACACTTGCCTCAAGACTATATCCGAGACACCGGTGACTAGAATCTAGCGTATTTCCATGGAGTGAAGTAATTTTGTATTCTGGGTTACATAGTATTATCTCATACATAATACAGGTACAAACTTTCAAGTCTTACTGTACTGGGTGATCGGTAAGCTTACACCGGTTACTAGTAAGTTTGGTACCAATGTGGAAAGGACCATTTTCAACAAATATAAAATTTTAGTCTTATTACCTAAGGTAGAAACTTGCTGAATGTTTTGATTCTACCTTGTGGACAGGTGGTGCTATGCAATATCTATGAACATATTGGTTGCTGAATAAGCTGCTGGCGGACTTTGGAGTCTTTCGGTTGGTCATTGGTGAAGATCACAAGGTTGTATATTGTTTAACTCTTTGCCATACACATAAAGTTCTGTCATTATCATATCACTAACACCAAATACGACTATATTCAGGATGCTATAACTAAAGCTGGTGGTATAAAAAGCATTAGTTTATAAGATTTTAAAATAGTATATTGATAGGGATGTTTGTTTCAGCTTATGGCTTATTTGGTTTTTGGCTTATGCTTCATAAGCTCACTTTTTGCGGCTTTTTTTTTTTGAAACTTTTCGGCTTATATAAGTTTATTATGTCATGATGAACCTATATAAGCCGAAGAATTTCAAAAAAAGCCACAACAAGTGAGCTTATGAAACATAAGCCGAAGACTAAATAAGCTATAAGCCGGCTATATAAGCTGAAGCAAACACCCCCTTATTGAGAGAGATGCTTATCGATATAAATCTATCTTATTCTTCTTCTTATCCATTTCTAGCTATTAGAATGTTTTTACATAGGTTTTGTGCTTTGCGAATTGAATTATTTATCGATTATTCGAAACTGTTTTGGTGAGAGATTTTATGCTTTAGGATTGGCGTTTTTTAGTTTTGGCATTACAGTGTTGTACAACTCAAGGCCAGTTAGTCTCGCTACAGTGTTGTAACCAAAAACCTGTTTAGGGCTTAAAGTTGCTTATCCTATCTAGTGTAATGTGGAATTTTGTGTCCTGTGAATGAGAATCTGAATTTATGAGACTATTTCAGGTTTGTGAGTGTTTGGGCTCTAATGTTGTTAGCTAATCCAGGCTTGTTAGTAATTACTAATCCCTTTGATATAACTGATGTAAACTCGGTAGTGCTAGCTTTGTTTAGGTTCTTCTAGTGGAATATATATCAAAATTTTGGAGGAAATTTTGGTGTTAGGAAAGGCCATGGTAAGAATCACATAACGTTAAACTTAGCTGATGTCACCGAACCGTAACCTACTTACCTTGTTAGTTTGTTTTGGTAATTAGCAATCGCAGTAATGTTATGTTTTTTTTGGCCATATTGGGCTTGTTTGGTGATTTACGGATTGTGTGTCTCTTTTGCATCCACTTCTGCCTGAAACATTTTTGTATATGTATTTGTTGGTGGTTTGGACTTATTTGAGTACGTGTTGTTTGTCTCTACTTTTAAGAGTAGGTAAAGTATGCGGGGTTACATTAGTTACAATCTTTTTAGTACTATCAATAATTGGTCAAACGGTTTTTAAAATTCATGTCTCTTCATGGACTACTACTTAAGGATCATTTGGAAAATGAATTAAAACTTATGCTAGACGACTTAATGTCCTGCTTGATTCTTTGAAATTTGGGGAAGTTGAATGTAGTTGAGTAACAAAACGGAGTAAAATTTATGGCTGACAACAAAGTTATTGTACTGGCTGATTGGTAACCTTACACCGGTGACTAGTAAGTTTGGTATCAATGTGGAAAGGACCATTTTCGACAACAACCATAATTGGAAAGCTTGCTACCTTCAATTGGTTACCCAAAATATAAAATTTTAGTCTTATTATCTCAGGTAGAAACTTGCTGAATGTTTCAATTCTACCTGGTGGACCGTGGACAGGTGGTGCTATGCAATTTCCATGAACATATTGGTTGCTGAATAAGCTGCTGGGGGACTTCGGAATCGTTTGGTTGGTCATTGGTGAAGATCACAAGGTTATATACTGTTTAACTCTTAGCCATACACATAAAGTTCTGTCATTATCAATTTATCATATCACTAACACCAAATAAGCCTATATTCAGGAAGCTATAAATGATGTTGTTGGTATAAAAGCATTAGTTTATATGATTTTAAAATAGTATAATGATGGGGATGGTGTCTTGGTTTGTGACTTGTAGTTTCCTTTGTCACACTGCTATAGCTTTCTTAATGTTTAGCAATAATTCTATGCTGATGTGGTTTTTGATTTCTCGTTTTCCAGGAATGAGCAGCTGGTGCACATGCAAATATGGCTGCTGATGACAAGTTTAGCATGGATGTTAAAGCTTCTGGTGGTATTCGTGCTTTAGTAATGCTTTCTAGGCACAAGGGAATGCAAGGACAGATAAGGTGTTTTGACAAAATATCTTTTATGTTTTGCTGGTACTGTCGTCACAATTGTACGTAGCTTAGATGGGTACTACATCTGCAGCATTGAGAGTTATGTTTGATACTTGAGTGGAAAGCATATGATTAATCATAATGAGATCATCTTTTTATTATTGCAAAATTGGACGCGAAGGGGGTGTTGCAGTGCTCATAGCCCTAGAACAATGTGATAAACGCACTAATTGTTTATGCTTTGGCGTTTGGTACTTTGTTCATATCTCCATCTGTGTAGGGCTTGGTAATGGACATTTGAGATAGAATCATAGTAGTTACGACATGCACATTAATGGATGGAGATTGGTAGGAAAAAAGCGAGCTTAGGCATTGACATTGTACAAAACAGTGCTCTCTTGTGTTCATGCCTTAAGAGTGTAGGGCTCTCCAAAACTCACTGATAACAAACATGATTGTAAAACTCGCTAAGCAGTACTCGTTGTAGCGAATAATCGGCCTAGGTGGGGAGAAAGCTAAGGTGGGAAAATGTGGGACCCTTTATCGAAGGTTAATATCTAAGAATGAGAAACAAACGGCATCTGAGCATAAATAGGAGAATTTAAGCTGAATTGTTCTGATCGATTGTTAAGTACTCTATTAGCTGTTTTAGTCAGATTTTATGCTTTAGGATTGCCATCATATAGTTTGGCATTAGACTTATGCAGTGTTGTAAAACTCGGATTACAAGGCCAAGTAATCTCACTACAATGTCATTGATGGAGGAGAATTGATCCAAATCTGCTAAATAATATTGGTTTGGTGAAAATTCGATCAAAATCTGTTTTGCTTTGTTTAGGCCTTAGAATGGATTATCGTAGCCAGTGGAATGTGGGAATTTGGTGATGTAAATGAGACTTTTGTTTAAGAGTACTATAGGTACCTAGGTTTGTGCGTTTTTGAGCTGTAATTTTGTTAGCTAAATGGTATTATGAGCGTATTGTAGGTAATCTAAGCTTGTTATTTCCTAGGTATTATGAGTAAAGTTTAATGTAATGAATGAATGTGCAAGTTAGTAATTACTAATTTGTTTGAAGAAGTGAGTTAACTCTGCAGTGCTTTGTTTAGGTTATTCTAGTGGAATATGGAAATTTATGGAGGGCGTTTTGGTGTTAGGACACGTGATGGTAAGATATAAGAATCACATGGTTGTAATGCTAAAATTGGGCTAATGACACCACACAGTAACATGCTTAGCTTGTTGGTTCGTTTTGGTTATCATGCTCAGCATGTTATGTATTAATTTTCAATCGGGCTAATATGGTGATTTTGGCGTGTCACGACTGGTGGCTTGTATATGTGGTCTTTCAACTGAGCGGCTAGTTATACGAATGTGGTGCCACATACAACTTCTAGATGATTGGTAAGCTTACACAGGTGACTAGTAATTTTATACCTTTCTAAAGTTTTCTCTTTTACCTTACGTAGAAACTTATTGAAAGCGTAGATCCTTTTATGGCTGAAAATGGGCGAGTCAATATGAGATCAGGTCAAATCGGGTAACTTAGGTACAGGTTTATTAGATTGGGTTGAACAAAATGCTATCTGTGCAAACAAGAAGCTAGGACAACGAGTAAACGACCATGTACATTTAAAAACTGTCGCACAAGTCTTTATTGCGCTACTTAAGTCTCTAAAGGGCATATCTTCTCTCTTTACCATCTTTTTGAAAGGTACCAGGTATGATGTTATTTAGGACAATCGTATATCAGTAGTTTATTTGAAAACGTCATTATCTTATAGAAACGATCCATGTACAACTTCCAAATTTCTCAAGCATATATATAACTAGACTTGACCTGACCTGTACGACCCGACTCTGCATTTTTGACCGGCATGCAAAATTTTACCCATTTTGACCCACCATTGTCTTGACCTGTAATGCAACACGCCGCATCCACCCACCCATTTTGCCACATCTAGTTAGTATACCGAAATTAGATTTACTAACAAAAATATTGGACTATATATCATTCCACCTTCTGTGAGCTACCAAAATTATCAAGTACCATATAGATCAACCGGTCATGAAGAAAATGGTTCAGATGAAGAGGTCCGAGTCAATCATCAACGTTGAACATTAGTACTCTATCAAATCTATTTATGCGTCTACGCTAGATGCTCAATTGTCTTCATTTCTCAGTCTTGATTAATTTCCATGATATATGATAAGAACAAATAGAAGCTAATAAAATAGTAGAGGTTTAATAAGATACTGGTAATATATAATTTGTAAAGGTTTAATAAAAAGTTTTCCTTAAGCTATTGGAGTATAATTACAACTTTCTGCCGTACATGACACGTTACATATCTTTCATAAGATTTGTTTCTAGCTCTTACTTATTTTACATAGATTTCAAGGTAATTACCATTTTTATCACAAAACCTTCTTTTTCCAATAATTTTTAAGCAAGCTAATAATAATATGAGCAATGCTAGGATCACTAAATTTTTACAAAAATTTTCCACAGAATGATGTGGCATGTAATATTTGGATTTAAGTTCATTATCTCTCCTCTTTTTAATGGGCTAATGGTGTATAAAATCATCATGACATATCTGAAAAGTTTTGTTTAAATTACGTGATTTTAGAATTTCTATAATACTATTAGGAGTATTTATTTTTTGCAATATTTAGGAAAATCATTTGAGTATGTTATTTTTTCCAATTCCGTAAATGTAAGTTTTGAATAAAAAGGGCCTCTTTCGGCCCAAAACTGGCTGCATCGGCCCAATACTGTTAGAGCCCAATAACAACCTAGAGTTATATGTTTTTTTAAACGAACCAAAGTTATAATGCTTCATATATTGTTACTAAAGCTATCAAAAGCTGTGTATAGAATATTAGCTTATAATTTAACAAAAGTTAGAGGGCAAAAGAAGAATCGCTACAAGAATATAGACATTTAGTTGTATAAGTTCTAAGGACCAAAAAAAAAAGTCATTAAATCTAATTTTTTAGTGACATTTTTAAAAAGTGTGGGCAAAATACTAAATTTTAAGATTTAATAACACTTTTTATATACAAAATATGTTACAAAAAGGCAAAAAAATATTTACTAACATTTTTTTTTATCACTATAGACTTTCACCTAATGGACTTTTACTTACACTTTTTTAAGTAGGTGTTTGGTTTGAGGGTATAGGAATGAAGGTATGACTTTCATTCACAATACAATTGTTTGGTTAATAGGTTTTGCTATTGATAATGTGTATCAAACCCACAAAATCAATCATTTTTATGGGTTTACAAACTCATTCCTATATTCATACCCATAGTGATTCTCTTTTACAGCCAAACGCCCACTAAGTGTGTGTAAATTTTTTACTGACACTTCTTTTATATTTTGGTGACACTATTTTACTTTTAGTGACACTTTTTTGACTTTTGTTGATATTTTTTAATTGAATTATTTTTTAGTGAATAAGTTATAATGTTCGATAAAAAAAAAGTATATTTGAAGATGTATATGGAAATATATAGGAGTAAATATATAAAAATATTCTCCAAAAATATACACTTCGAATTATTTTCATCTTAGGATTCTTAAGTGGAAAGTTTGTAATCGATTTGTATAGTAACTTGAAACGTAAGCTAAAAGGTTGGGATTTATGGGCCGGTATCGAAAGTTAGATTATATATATACTTTTTGCATACAAGCGTACGTGAACGCCCAGCCGGCCATTCGTACTTGCATTAGGGTTTCAATGGCAAATCTTTCTCACGATGTTCTTGAGATGATACTCATTGGATTGGATGTGAATGATCTCATTCGATGCAAGTATGTGTGTAAGTCTTGGCATTCGTTTATCTCGAGTTTTTGGTTTGCCAAAGCTCATCTGGATCATAGTTACAACAACGACCGCAACAATAGAAAACTTCGGCATAGGAGGATTGTTATGTCTGACTGTCACTATTCTCAACTTGTTGGTTCTTCAAATGGCCTCGTATGCTTCGTTGGTTATGACCATGAATTTTTTGTAGCCAATCCGTATACTAAAGAGGTGATAAAAGTGAAAAAGCCGCATGTTGTTGGTGGTTTAAGATCGTTATGTTGGGGTTTTGGTTATGATTCATCTATAGACGATTACAAGGTTGTAGTAGGGTTCACGAAACATGAGGTTCGTACATGTTTTAAAGTTTTATCTTTAAAATCTAATGCTTGGGAAGTTGTCGGAGAACTACATTATGTTTTTTCTAAGAGAGATGGTGTCAACCAGATTGGTATATTGTGCAATGGTGCGCTTCATTGGTTTATGAATGATCAAATTAATGACAAGGACGCAATAATTGCTTTTGAATTATCTTGCGAGGAATTTAGAGAAATTTACCAACCTGATGATCAACGATACGAGTTTACTGATTATAGCAGCTTGGGGATTATCGATGAATGTCTATGCATATATGAATGTCGACAACCTTTATCAAAAAAATGGGTAATGAAGAACTACAATGATAAAAAGACATGGAAACTGCTGTCACATGCTGGCACGATGGGTTCAGATAAAATACACTACTTGGAGAATTACATTCCTCACAAGAATTTCATCGGTCATGCTTATACCAGTGAGTCCAAAAGATGGGAGCATATTCGTGACCCAGTATATGTGCAAAGCCTTGTATCTCCTCGTGTTAATGGAATACTGAACAAAAAGGAGTGTCAAAGGTGGGTTATAGCTATGATCTTTTATACGCTAATGTTCTGTTAATGTCTTTATTAACAGATATCGTATCCGTGAATTGGCATCGAGTTTTGTTCCATGGACGTACTACCTCATTCCATGGTATCGTTTTCTACATGTTTATTGTTAAAAAGTCATGTTCTGTTAGATATTGTTAGGTGCTATTATCTAGTACCTTTGAGTCTCATTGTTCTTATAATACGAAGGCTTTGTGTAATTTATTTGAGGCATGTTTTGTGTTTGAAACATACATGTAAACAGTTATCTATAAAGTATAGTTTTTTCTAAAAAGTGTACTACTTAGTTTCTGAGAGCACCAGCTTGTTGAATTTTTGTGTTCTCGGAACTCAAGTTTCCTTTGTTTCTCATGTAAAGGAGTGCCTCAAATAAAGCTATGGCTTTAGACCCCGGATTCTATAAAGCAATGTGTGTGTATGTTTGTGCAACGACTAGGGTCTCTTTGTGCAAAAACGACTACACACATATTTGTGAGATGAAACTGAGTAATCTCATGTTCTATCAAAAGGCATTGACTAGGCCCATCACAAAGTCATAAACTAATTCAACTCTAGATGTTTCGTTTTCACTTAGCTTCTTCCAATAAATTATTTTCAGTTAGCCTCATTTAGTAGTATTTCGTAAACTTTAAGCTTTGACAAGATCATAAAAAGTATTATATTGTTCAGATATCCTAGTTTGCCCAACTAGGAGATGGAGATAAATTGGTATAGTAACACGGAGAGGATACTTTTTACTGCAAGATGTTATGAATTATGAAACTTTATTGGTACCTTATATAATCTGTTTACAGTTTTGTCAGGAACATGTATACATTGAAAATTATAAGCTTTTCATAAGAACTTCTATCGACATAAAGTTATGTTAACCATTCCCTTTAAAATTGATTTAATTAGAACTTATATATTAGTTTTGGTAAAGTTTTTACCAATGTGTATGTTTTTCTTTTGTTTGAAAGGCCTCGATCAATTGATAAGTTCGCTTTAGGCCTTAGAAGAGGCATGGTATTGAATTAGTCATCAATTAGAATTTTCATGTTTTCTTATATGTATAGTATTGATGAAAAAGTTCCACAGTGATCAAATAGCTGCTTTCCGTGACTGGTTGTTCGGTACTGATAAAATGTCTTTGAAGTGTTTACGATACTATTCTTTGTTTTCAACATAGTATTGGCATTTACTCATTCCTACTTTAATCTCCAGTTAATTAAAGAGAGATCCATCTGTTCCGCGGTTGAGTATCACAATTTGGTGAGTTAGGTTGAAGAGCATTGCTGTTATAACTTTGCCTCATTTTATAACATGCACTTGCTATGTTAAAGAATTCTAAAACCCTGGCTAGTTAATGAACCGACAAATACACTGAATTATGTGTTTTATTGTTATGTGTGTAGGAGGATTAGTAGGAGGATATTGTAGGAGGCTTTCGCAATGCTCTTTCAACTTCTGTTTATCCTTGACCGGTTTCCAATGACAGATATTATCCATGTTTTCAGCAGCATAAGCTGGTAAGATTAGATGTGAATGTGATCTCAACCAGGGCACAAGCGTTTGTAAGTCATACGGAAATCCTTAATCAGTTCATCCCTGAATCTTTTTAATTTTTTTTTATTAAGGATCGTTTGAATGTTGATCTTGATGATTGGAATAAGGATGTCAACAAAATTTTCATAAACCATTATGATACAAATAGTCTCTTGATTTGAATGTGAAAGTATACCTATAAAATTTATCATTCTTGACTCCTTATTCAGTCTCATCGATCAATATAGTGAAACACACTATTAAGAATCAAACGATTAAACAAGTACACTAAATAATCATAACATAATCATAACACTTGTAGCATAGTGCAACTGACATAAATAACACAAGTGATATGATGAGTTCTTTCTGAGCAAATGTGGTGTAGATAGTCGATCTTATTGTTTGTTTTTATAGCCTAATCGGGTTGAGTACGTTCTGTATGATTCTGTATATATGCAAAAGACTAACTTTTCCGTTACTTCTGTGATTGTGACTTGAATTCGTTGTTGGCACTTGACAGTATTACCTTATGACCGAGTAGAACCAATTACACATCATGATAAAAGGAGGAGGTTCACTAGTATTTCTCTCTCTCCAAGAAGTTATGCAAATCTGGATGTTTCATGATCTGTAAGATTGAGAAATATCTTCGTGAGGACGGAAGTATGAAAAGGGAACAGTGTTAGTATATATGGATTTTGCGTTTGATGTTTACACAATTACACTGGTTTGAATTTTAAAAACAACATTTTTCTTGTAATCATAAGCTTCTGCATTATTTCCATTTGTTAGAAATTAGAAGTAAACGATTCTAACTGTGTCTGGTTGGTGTACCTTCTTTGCTCCTTTCATAGTTTTTGTTTCTGGTGGCAATTTATCCTTTAAGCAGCGTGTTCAATATTTGTTTAATCACTATGATGGATATAGTGATTGAGCAATTGGTGCCAATCAGTTACTAAATCAGGAACTGCAACGCAAGAAATGCAGGCGAGCTTTTTTGTTTTAGCTGCGGAAACAAATTTAAAACTAAACTAGCAAGGAGTTAGACAAACAAGGTTACAGCATATATTAATTAGTACAAACTTTGATTTGACCAATGATACAATCATATCACAATGGATTAATATTCCTATTCCTATGAAGAGTACAAGCGTGTGAGTGGACTTTTATATCATCTATTAGGGTGTCTTTCCGCAGTGGTTTAGTCAGCTAGATACAGTAATTAACAAGGTTAAAATGCAGGCGAGCTAGAATGATAAGATAGACGTGCTAGTGCCACAGCTGGTTAACGAATGAATAATCACTTATGAGTATGCAACATTGATTTAGAAGACCCTTGTTTGCAATTCATTTGTTTAGTCGATGTAAAGGAAATGAATGCCTCTATCTCTTGATTTCACATGAGCTGTCATGGGTATAACCCAAGAAATCGAGGATTCATTGCAAGTTTCTGTATTCGAGGTGCATGATATTCTCTCTTTTGTGTGTAGAGTTTACGCAAAGCGGACGGATACATTTTTCTTATCAGTTACATACTTATATACACTTATAGAGATGGTAAATGATTAACAGGTCACTCGGACGATCTGACACATATGTGCACACATGGGAACAAGTCTTGCACATATTGACGTATATATATATATATAAGTTACTTGTCCTGAAAAATGTTACTACCATGTTATATTGGACAATCTTTTGTTAGACTACTAGTAACAAGACCACAAATAACACTGCCACATCAACGTCAACTAAGCTTTCTCTCTCCTATACCAAACACAGACCAAATGCTCGTAGTAAGGAGAGTACAATCACAACAAAAAACAACCCCACCAAAATAAATTATAAACACACACACACACACACACACACACACACACCAACCTTTTTCATTTCTCNAAAAAACAAAAAAAAAGGAGGGGGGGGGGGGGTTCTCATTTACGGTCCTTGCCTTGTAGCATGAGGACGCGTTCCTTTTGGCTAGACCAACTCAATGGTTAGGTTCCATTACTAGTAGTCTTACCCATGGTCTTGTTAAGTTTCATATCACCAAGGAATATCCTAACTTAGCTATAAAATCACACACGAATTAAAAATAAATAAATAAATAAATAAATAAATCAGGGAAATTGATGAATTAAAAATCTCCAATTTTTTTATTTTAAAAATCACATGTGATATTTTACGAAAAAAATCAAACGTGATTTATGACGTAATACCTAAGTGTCTAAAACTATGAATTGAGAAACTAAAGAATACTGCATAAATTTACTTTGTAAATCAAAGATTTGTAAAAAATGCCCTGTGGGCACCCATTAGCAAATCCCATATACATACCACTAGTTTTAATACCCGTGCACGCACGGGGCTTGGACATAAAATTTCAGTGAAACATTATCTCCGTTATCGTGGTCTTAAAGTAGATTTTGTATTTCTTTTTAAAACTCGTGCACGCACGGGGCTTGGACATAAAATTTCAGTGAAACATTATCTCCGTTATCGTGGTCTTAAAGTAGATTTTGTATTTCTTTTTAAAAAGTCCAAGGTTGTTGATAACAATTTCATTCTTTAGTTTTGTTTGTTTCATGCCATTTTGTATGTAAATAGTTGCATTGATAAAGAATATTAGAAACCAAGTAATTATTAAGAAACAATGTGACTAATATATATCGAAACTCTCATCACCAACAAAAAAACATGCATCTACTATTTCTCTTCATGTTTATATATCTCATATCGGGTGCACCGTATTCGAGTTTAGAAGTTGTTGTCTTGAACCCTTTGTCGATTTAAAATGCAACACGTCCTTCAATCCTCCAAAAGCCTTCTTCTATCATTCTAATCTTTTTCTAATACTCATGATAAGATACTTACCCCTGCTAGAAGTGGTGGATATTTTTGATGATCACGTAAGAATAAAAAAAACACCATAGCTTCCAAATGCTACAATCAAACTGTTGGTGTTATTTGAGAAAATGCCAGTGGACTTGTAGAGAAGAACTCGTCCTTAACGCTTTTATAGGAACTGAACAAACTGATAACCATTGGGTCCGATTTCACGCTTATGTCTGAGAACTGAACTTGAGCTAAGAGTGTGAATATAAGAAGCTGAGAAGAGAAATCATTATATACAGGCTTATTGAAGTCTCCAAATCAAAATAGTACTACAATTTCTAATAAAAATTGTTAATACAAATATCGCCTAAAAACGTTATTTATATTTTAACGATCTTTGCTAAGTTTTGTTAATGACAAGATACAAACTTTAGCTTGTAATAAAACATCACTTTAGTTTCTAAGTCTTATATAACTAAGCTTTGCATTTCTATTTAAACATGAACTTGTTTTATATTGTTTAAATGAAAGCTTTAGAAATATTCATTCATGAATATATTTTATGTTTAACTTGACATAAATCAATGCATAG
>LBNU01015088.1:460761-509171 GCA_014162995.1 Artemisia annua | reverse complement strand
TTTTTTTTTGCTAGAACAACAACTCAATCACCAAAACATTGTGTAATAAATTCTGTCAATAAAGGGTATTTTAAACAAATTTATTCGTGATCAAAGCAAATTCTCGAAGACAACTTCCATTGTGATTGAAGGTACAAAAGGCCAATCAATTTAAAGGTTCTAATTTCAACATGTTTACTTATAGATGGGACGACTTTGGTTACACTTAGTTTCTTACATGTGAAAGTGGTACTATGTACACAATTACCAAAATAGGAAACATGCAAATGGGTAAATTGTTAAATAGTGTAACTTTATAATGTGAACTAAAGGTACTAAATCAATTTATTAAACAGATTATATTATTTGTTCTATGAAAAAATGAGAATTGTATTATTTATGAAATAATAGAGTTTTTTGTAAAGCACATATATGTATTTTTTTAGATAAACAGTGTTTCGGGTCACCCTAATTTTTTTCGAATCGAAAAAAATTACCCATTTCGACCAAAACCTATTTTTAAGATGCTTAGAAAGCCTAAAGATTATCTTTTAATGATAAATTGACATAATGATTAAAACTAATGCATGAAGATTTCGACCGTTAATTGGCCAATGATTTTTCATAAGAAGAAATCATACTTGTAGGCTCTTCTTTGCTCGTTACAGTTGTTACCAAAAGCAGCCACTTCACTTTTCATACTGCGCTCCACAATAAATGAACTTGTAGAATCACCTTTTTCCGATGAACCCTCGTCCCGTTTTTACCATAAGTCATTAGGCACCTGAAAGAAGCTTAGCAAAACACCCTCTAGATATAGGATACTTCCAAGTGTATTCAAATTAAAAATTAGAATTTGAAGTTCCAATAATCCCGTTTTGAGCATATGGCATTCTAATGTTTTAATTATTTATGATCAAAACACTGATATCGAAATAAAATGGTTATGACTTAAGAGTTATTTAAGAAAACTGATGACTCTTAATAGCCTTTTGATCAACAAAAACCATTATATGAACTTTTTGTTACCAAAGACAAACATTATTCACGAAGACAAACAACTATACATGGAGCAAATTACCTAGAGACTAATCCAACTTTAACTCATAAACATTATATGAATTTACAATTTGACAATAAATTTGATCCTCTATTTGTTAGTTCTGTTTGGATGACAGGAACTCACTGGTGTACCATAGCTTATATTCAGTACATCTATGAGGTTTGACATTTAATACACTCTCACTTACTTACTAATGCCAATTGCATTTGTAAAGAGATATATTTATTTTGGTTAAACTGGGTCACCTCATGGGTAGACGCGACTTCAACCCAAATTGGACTCAAGTCAAAGGAGATGACTTTGAAAAATTAAAAACATGTCAAAAGGGCTAGATCAGATCGTGTTGGGTTGATCTATAACATGGAAATCCCAAATCACAACTCGGTCATTCACGTTTTTAGGCGCTTTAATATGTCACAATACCCATAAGACCCGCCCATCTTGACACTCAAAGAAAAATATAGATTTCTTGTTACACATATAATTTAACTGTATGATAATTGTTGAATCTGTGTTGTAATAAAACATCATAAACCGCTAATGCTAATATAATACGAATAAAGTGTGTACCACATATGAGCTTCAGTTCTAAGCTAGGACTTCAGCATTGTGACTTGTGAGCAAGGTCCTAAGTTCTTCCATTTCCTTAACATCTTTCACAATGTGGCTTCGAGGTCTATAACATCATATCTAATGAAAAACCTGCAACACTGTAAGGATAGATAACATCATATCTAATGAAAAGCT
Source organism: Artemisia annua (assembly GCA_014162995.1). Classification (NCBI taxonomy): domain Eukaryota; kingdom Viridiplantae; phylum Streptophyta; class Magnoliopsida; order Asterales; family Asteraceae; genus Artemisia; species Artemisia annua. Next base: position 507,382 of record LBNU01015088.1, on the reverse strand, counting down.
TGCAACACTGTAAGGATAGATGCATGTACACACCAATACACATATGAGCATACTACTATTTGCAGCTACCATATAATATTATGGATAATAAATCAGTAAGTTACCATCATCATACGTGAAATGTAAATCTAACAATAAAACATCAATAAATTTGAATATATATTTTACGACAATGCACTAATTTTGGGTTGTGAAGGTGTAACTTAGGACGATATCACATAACGGGCGATGTTTTATAGTCAGATCTTAGGAATATATCGTCAAACGCTACGTTATTCACTCTTAAGTGTCTATTTTCTTATGACATCAAAGTTCAATTTAATATTAAATAATTATTAAGATAAACAAATATGTTGCATTGTTTGTAGTACCCTTCAGTTCATCATATTGTTTACATATCACCCATTAGATGTAAAAGAGTGTTTGGGATTGCATATATCCAGGTTATGATTATAGCTTATCGATGTCAAAGAGTGTTTGGAAACTAATAGACGCTATACCTCAGGGCTGTATGCTCCCTGTTTATACTTCAGCGTACTCCAATTACCAAGTATACGTCAATGCAAGTTTACATATGAATCAATAGTTTCCTACAATATATGTCCAAACATATATTGTCAACATAGTATAATGTCGAATATAATGTGATTTTACTGCTAAGATAATATACCTTTAATTTGTGAAACAAAAAAACATATCTTAGATTAATAGATTTAGTGATGCTGATTTAGGGTTAGAATCACACCTTTTGATTTAGTGTTAATAGATTGAGGAGCACTGTAAAAAAACACTCAATTCAAAACATACTTTCTTCAATTTTTCTTCTGATTTCCGATCAAGTCACATAATAGTTTTGATTTTGGAGGGTCAAATTGCTGGGGCAGAAGAGAAGAAGGAAAAAGGGATTTTTCTGTGAATAGGATATCTATTATGGCTGTATTTCCTTACTTTCATATTTTACCCTACATAATCTAAGACTTACTCTCGCTTTTTATCAAGTTTTGTTTTCTTTCAAATTTGACACATGTATTTTTTCAACATTTTTTTTCGAAAAACGCAATTAAGCAAACATTGACCAAATTGGATTCAATTTTGACTTTTAATTAACCAATTACGTCGCTCAATTTCGCCTACGTGGCAAAATCAAACTTTCCTATTGGCCTAATTGTTTTTCTAGTGAGTAGGGTTTTGCAAAAACACTCAAAAATGATGTAATTCTTTTATTATATAAAAGAAGATATCTTTTAATTTTAAGCTCTGTCGCATGTATTTGAGAATATATATACGTTAATTTAATTATTATTAATTAGGAAGGTATTATAGTTTCCTTAGTTGTTTAGGACAGTGGACTTGTTCGGCCTTATATATATTTATCCAAAATTCCAAATCTTTTAGTAATGTTAATAAAATCCTTGAATTTGTTTCTTTTAACTTCTTTTCGTTCTGTCTTTGATTGTAACCATATTTACTCGTTTTCCCTTTTTGATTTATCAGTTGATCGAAGAACATCTTCAGCTAGCTCCTAGACCAAGTGTCAGAGTTTGATGCAGATGACACGCCATTGATGCTGTTCAAATCTATTCCATATTAGTTTCTAGTATATGATGGCTGGTTGCTAAACGTTTTCCAAATTGTTGTTTGGTTGTTCTAATATTGGTGTCTGATTGTTTTAATAGTGTTTGAATATGATCACTTCAGTTTTATTTTATGTTTCATGGTTTATATATCATTTGTTACTTGGAGCAAACTTTTTTATACATAACATGTTTGGCTAAGATTTGGCATGCGTTTGTGTGGGTCGATACATTATTTTTTTGGCTAAAGTGATCGAGTTATATATGTTGGTATATCTTGGGTCTGGTTGGCTTGACACAAAATATCTTTGTCTAATAAACAGAACTAATACACAAATATATCAAACTGAGAATTGAATGGATAGGAAATATATCATGTAAAAGAATGGAAGGGAAAATTTCATATATATACTTCTTTTGTTTTAAAATTACATATATATCAAACCTAACTTAAAAATTACATATATATCCAATCTAAAACTTAAAATGATTAAAATGATTAAGTTTTTAAAAAAAAAACTTAAAATTATCATATATGTCCAAATACCTAATTTATATATAATTGAAACCTTAAAATAATGGTCATTTTTNAAATCCCCATCACCACCGAACGCCACCTCCACCACCGTAATCCACACCACTAGAAAACCCCAAGCACCAAGACTAACCGCCATCGAAGCGTCTACATCACAAAAGGGATTTCAAGTTTTGAGGGGTTTTTTTTTTATTATTATTATTTTTTTTAATGTTTTTGTTAGATCTATCTATATTAAACAACTTTTGAAGGTTTTCTTATATAGGTTTATATATTTTAATTGTAGATCTTACCTTTTTAAACTTTTTGGCAAATTTTTTTGTTTCAGCCACTGCCAGCCGTCGTAGTGGCCGTCGCTGATGTCGCTGGTGTTAATCGGAGTCCGACAAATTCAGTGGTGGTGGTTGAAGGCCCCATAGAAGATGTTCGATGGAATGTGTAAGAGAAAGGTAAATGTGGGAGCTGATTTATCAATACAAGTTCACCGTTTCAGGAAGAAAAAAAAGTAAATGTGGGAGGTATTCATTACGTTAGTAATTAGTCTCTTGTGATCTTTAGACGCCATATGTCTGCTAGATGTTAAGTTTTGTACACGTAATTAAGATATTGTGGTTTTGCTTTTTATTTGTGGATTTGCTTTTGTTACGTTAGTAGTTAAGATGTTGTGATTTAGTTGTGTATATGTGAATTTGTATTCATTAGGTTCGTAGTTAAGATGTTGTGTTTAGTAGATATTATGTGTTGGTTGAATGTTTGTGATGCGTAAGTAATAAGATGTTGTGATTATAAGATGTTATGTGGCGGTTAAAAGATAGGTATCGTATACGTAATTAGGATGTTGTTAACTTGTATTAAAGAAATGATGGGTCAAATGCATGATTGTTGGATCGTCTCTTGCCACTAAAAAGTGAGAGACAACCTTTTGTTGCTTGGGATGTGTTTTACTTATAAGTATGTTTAACTACGCAGTTGTAGATTGATCACCCTATTGGTGATGATGCTAACAATGAGAATTGTGAAGCAATGAGAAAATATCTAAGGTGTTGCGATTCTATTTTTTTAATTTGGCCAAATGAGTATGACTACTTTAATTTTGACTTAAATAACAAAGACCAAGAATAGGAAGTTATGCTACTTTAATTTTTACTTAAAAGTTCCATGCTCATTTTAATTATTGGAGGTATGTTGGTCATTTCTTTACAGAAAGTTGAGACTATTGGATTTGCGACCCTGGTATAGTAGGGGATAGAGGAAGGGACTCTGGTCTTTGGAGTCAACATGATCCTAGATTAAGCTCCTCGGAATATGTACCTCATAGTCTTTTTGCTGAGAGGGGTTTACCAAATGTTTCAAATTCTTATGGTCCATCATGGAGTCCGTATTGATTGGTTCCAGAATTACAAAACATTGGCCATCCTCTTGGATCGCAAGCTATTGATCCATCTCTTAACATGTAACTTAAAAGACAGTGGTGTAGGGACTTTGAGGAACAAGGGTTTTGCCTAAGAGGTGACATGTGCCCAATGGAGCATGGCCTGAATCGTATTGTTGTAGAGGATGTTTAGGTATGTTATTTTATCTCCTTTCATACGCCGCATAATGCAAGTTTTTGTGATTCTGTTTTGGATGTTAATGTTATTAAGTTCTTTGATGAATTAGATTGCGGATGTATAATCAGGTAATAGCTACTCACTGCTAGGTCCTTAATGAGGACATTAGGTATAAAGTAGTTCACAGATTTTATCCATTATAATATATGTTCTTCTTCATCAACTGAACTTTTCCAGACTGCTTACTTTATTTGCCACAATCAGAATCTTTTTATTGGCTAAACTATTCCTTTTCTGGTAAACTTTTAACTGTACCTAAAATTCATGGAACACTGATTATAGCCTTTGCATCTCTAAGTATGCCTCTTTGTATCTCAAAGTATATATATTATCTTTGTAATATTTATTCATGGTTTACTTTTGTCATATAACTTATTGTTAGTTTATCTTATCATTGCATATATACTAAATAGTTACGTCTACATGTATAAAACATGCAACTGAAGCCCTATTTGTAGGATCAATCAAACCCTTGAATAATTATTGCATGATATTTTATGGGCATTTACTACGTATCTTTTATTATGCAGATTTGTTCCTTACAAATTTCATACTTTACGATTTCCCTGGTTATGAGCAGTCATATATGTTACCTATCGTAATTTTTTTCCCTTACAGAGCCTCTCACAGTTTAACCTCCATGTATCCTTTGCCAGTGAAAGTGTATCTATTGCATCAGTTGGGACAGGACCAGGTTGCTAAAAACTAGATATTGTGGGTTTTAGCGAAGGTTGCAACCCCGGGTGCTGGTGATCGTGATGCTATTTTACCATCAGCACAAGATTACAATTAATGCCGCAATAGACTACATGTGAAGCAACTCCGACAATCTTTGACTACTATTAACCGCAAACTGTTGATAATCATGGTTTTAATATTACAAATATCTAATAAGGATGTCAACAAGAATTTATTTTTTACAAACATGGCAAATCAAACGGCGATTTATGAATGTTAGTTATTATCTCATAATTGATGTAATGCTTTATTTTCCGTTTCACTAAATATTTTTATATGTTCTTTGATACATGCTAAGAATTTTTGCTTGAGTTGAATTATCACATGTTACTACCATTTGCAATTACACATTTTCATATTTTCACGTTCTATTTTGAATGTTACACGAAACACTTACTACAATATCGCAAATCGTTAATTGTCTGCCGCTAGGAATTTCCGTTGCTATGCACGGGTACTCGCCTAGTTCATAAAATGCCCGCAAGATGTTGGATAAAACGTCTAAATAAGTTTTTCCTCTAAATTTGGAATTTTTAGTTTTATCATCAAAAGTAAATTCGTTTTATTTGATAAAAACATTGTCCTTGATATTTAATCTAATGAATATATAACTTTTTGAAATATGATGACCAACATTTTATCATTTGATGTATTTATATTAAGGATAAACCAACTGGCTTAGCTCAGTTGGCCACCTGGGCTTTTTCTGGAGCTTGGGGGAGGTTTTACTCAGGGTTCAAGTCTCGCAAGTGACAAAAAATCCAGGTTTTCCTCCTAGTGCGAAGCCGTGAGTTCTAGGAGTTTCCCTTCGCGGGTCTCTCCTAGTGGTTCGGGTCCCGGGGCCTGCCCGTTTGGATGGTTTAACTCGGGGGTCAGATTTCAAGTGTGGTGCCGTTCTAAAAAAAAATTTATATTAAGGATAAATATTTATGCTATTTCTTTATCTTTTTGTTATAAAAATTCATTTATAAAGAAGATATTTATGTTATAAAAATAAGTTCATCATTTACGGTGTTCACAAATAAAAATAATTGTTCATCAATTAAAAAGTTTTCCATCATATATCTTGCTCATCAATAAAAAGTTGTTTTTATCAACAAAGAGTTTGTTAATCATAGGCATCGCTCATCATTAAAAATTAGTTCAACATGTGTGTAGTTCATCAATAAAAAGAGTTGTTAATTAAACACGTTGTTCAGCAATTTAAAAAAAAAAATTCGACACATAAATAAACGTTGTTAATCAATAAACAAAGTCAATAAAAGAGTTGTTTATTATATGCATTTTTATCGATAAAAAAAATGTTTATCATAGATCTTGTTCATCAATAAAAAACTTGTGCATATAAAAAATGGTCATTATAAGCACTGTTCATAACTTAAAAAAGGTTTTCATCATGTACATTGTTCACCAATAAACAGAGTTCTTCATCATATGTGTTGTTTATCAATAAAAATAATTATTCATCAACATAAAGAATTGCCATTGTTCATCAATAAAATGAGTTGTTCATCGTAGATGTTGTTTAAGTTGTGTTCATCATCTATTTGAAAAAAAAAAAAGTTGTGTTTAGTTATACATTTTTTTTCACTTTTTCGTTTTTAGTTTCCCAGAGAAGGGAAGGGTTTTTTCACCTCTAAAGAAGTGTCGAGAACTTTAAAAACCCGTTTAGATGATGTTACATTTTTTTAAGTGAGAGGTGAAAGTAAATAAAGGCTCATTAAAAGAAAATTCCCAAGAACACTAAGATTACAATACCAAATGACGAAGCTTTCAGAGAGATTTTGATACACTTAATCTCGATGAAACATTTTATGAGCTCTATTTTCCAACTGATTGTTTGGTGGGCTCAGATACGTTTTTGGATTCAGCCCTATAGAGGAGTTCATAATTAGATAGCCCATTGATTGGCCCAGACATAGACAAAACCAAAATTAATTGAGAATACCAAAATAAACCTACTTATTATTATTATTATTATTATTATTATTATTATTATTATTATTATTATTATTATTATTATTATTACTAGTTATAATACCCGTGCACGCACGGGATTTTGATATAAGACTTTTATCATGTATTTAATACTGAATATATTGTCTTAAAATGTATTGCACTTTACATTTATTCATCTAGTATAACACATGGAACTTTTAGATGGATCATATTTACTTTAAATGTTATTGCCCTTTTTTCCTTTTTCTTTTCTTTTTTTTTTTTTTTTTTTAAAATAATTTTTATAATCTATTTATTTACATATTGATAAAAAATTATTACGTTCCACTGCTTATGAATCTTCTATTTTCGTCCTCGTATCTTCCTTTTTTTACACGTTAGTTGTTTTTACTGATGTAAAAATAGCATAACACGATTTGCATTTTGATGATAACATTAAAAAAATGTACATATTATTTGATTGCAACTTTTTTAAAGTCGTGCGGTCTATTTGATGATCTCTCTGTCAATTTTGTTAAAGTTGTTATGTNTTTTTTTTTTTTTTTTTTTAAAATAATGTATATCAATGACGCATCTAAAGACTTGATACAAAATTATTACGATCCACTGCTTATGAATCTTCTATTTTCGTCCTCGTATCTTCCTTTTTTTACACGTTAGTTGTTTTTACTGATGTAAAAATAGCATAACACGATTTGCATTTTGATGATAACATTAAAAAAATGTACATATTATTTGATTGCAACTTTTTTAAAGTCGTGCGGTCTATTTGATGATCTCTCTGTCAATTTTGTTAAAGTTGTTATGTTTGGGTTCTTGTATAACTAATAGTTTTAGATCTTCATGTTTTTTACTGAAATGAATAGAAGGGGAGTGTTGATGACTCGTGACATAGAGTGATAAGGTCTTATTCGCCAATGGTGATTTGTATAAATTGTCTTGCTGCCATTCTGTTAATCATCACCCATAAATTGAGTCTCTATTTTAATTTCTTAAACAAAAACAGATAGTGAAGCTTTTGGTAATACTATATTATGTTGTTAGTTATATTGTGGACTATTATATCACGCCTGTATAATATGTTGAGCTATTCTAAGTTGAAAGTGTAGCAATAGCACCAATAAAATTGACCATTATGAAACAGGTCGGGAAAGTTAAACTATCATTTACAAATATTTACATAAAAAATAATGCTAGATTCAGTATTGACTTGTACAACTTTTTAGACCATATCAGAATGGACCTAATAAATCTAACGTATGCCTACCGTGTGGATGTTAAAATTTTGAAAATCGTAATATAAATATACAGTATATGAAAAATATTAATTATACTTCCAAAAACTCACTAATAACACCTCTTGAAATTAAATTTAGTTTAACAAACTATACTGAATTTCACACTTCACTTAAGATACATCGAGAATGCAACCTCAAGTAAATGTAAGGCTTTATGTATTCTTTTGCAGAAGTACCTTTGGCAGAACATCTTTCGACTTATCCCAACTTAACCATTATTTTGCAATGACAGCCTCTGTCGATAAAAAAGCACAAAAGAATTAAATTCCAAGCCCTATTTGTTAGATATTGCAATATATGATTCTCGTTTTACACGTTTAGCATTATAACATAGACCATTTAAACTTATTTTGCTCAATATTAAATGTCGTTTCACGTGCTCTGGTGCTTTTCCCAAATGCCTCTCCATTAGGAAGAAGGATGTGACTGGTATAACCGTACAAAGATGTAGCTCCAGTCCCATAGCCCACACATCAGTATTCCAAGTTAAAATCTGCATTTAACTCATCGTTTACTACTGGTCTATATAAAGTCCAAAATTAACGTAAGGAACATTAATAAAATATTAAAACTCGCCCTTTTACAAATGACCTCAAAATAGATGAATTATCATCCGAAAAAAACCATGAAAACAATCCAATCTCAATAACCCGATCAAACTTAGAACTTAATAAATATTCAAGATTTAAACAAATAATTAGATCAAATGTGATCAATAGTTTTGACTTTAGAAATTGAACTTTTTGTTTATAAATCCATAACTTACATCAACATTTAATGTCTTATTCGATGTCCATAAGTTCTGGCTTCTCAAATATTATTAAAGTATCGAAATGATCAGTAAAACACATTAATTAAAATCCAATATTCAAAATTTACTCCAACAACAAATTAGGGTTTTCAAATTAATCATCAAACATCAATTCACATATATATGATGCACCAAATTCAGTTCAGCTTAATTTAAATTCAAAATCTTAAATTTAAAAAAGATGTGTTCTGAAATATAACAATAGTCTCATTAAGTTCACAGCTACTTTAAGTCATTAATGTCAAATATTAACCTATAAATTATCAGCCTAAATTAGATTTTACCCATTTAATAATCTAATGTTCCGTAAAGTTTTTTAAAATAGTTTTTCCGGATATTCGTGTATAAATTTTAAATAATAATTATATGAGTCGTTATAAGTACAATCATGTATATCTGATATCATGTTATACAAAATGTGTGAGTTTAGTAGCACGAGCATTGTCATTGTTATAAGTTAAAATATATACGTATATAAACTTTTATTTAGCAGACATAGATGTTATGGTCGATGTTGTTGTTTAACTTTTAACAATTGGTATCATGTTGTATGAAATATGCGAGTTTAGTAGTATATAATAAGCTGATGAAGTTAAAATATACTCCGTAAAGTTTTTAAAAATGTTTTCAGGATATCCATATATAAACTTTAAATAATAATTACATGAGTCGTTGATATTTATAATATTGTTAATAATAATTTAGTCGTATTTAATATTAAAATCCATGTATGCATAAATTAAACTTTTAAATAGGATAACATGAGTCCTTATTTAACGACATAGTAAAAAAAAATATTTTAATAGACGAAAGTTTAAAATTAATATTTATTTATAAAAATATTTAACTTATATTAAACCTAATTCGTATATTTATAAAATTTTGTAAGTTTAATGGATGGAAGTTTAAGCCAATACTAATACTCATGTAATTGTAAACAAAATTCATATTATGAAATGTAGAGGGTATAAAGTGTAAGGGGTTATTTGTTTATTATCTAAAGTTATCAAAAAACATGGTGATTTATAATTTTACACTTAACTCCATATAATATACTAGCTTCAAGACCCGCCTGATGGGCGGGCTAGCTCTATAATTTCATTATAATTAAAATAGAATCCCATCTTAAAAATGTACTGATAGCTCTATAATTTCATGATGGAAATGCATCTTCATACTAAAGTGATTCATTATATAAGATTACATTTGGATCACTAATACGTGGTTCTAAACCTAACATAAGGTTTCATCGTCGACCCTTTCATCTTCCTCCTCCACCGCCTCTTCTACCGCCAACACCTCTTCCACAGCCTCCACCTCTTCCTCCTCCTCTCACTCTGCCGCCTCCCCGGCCTCTACCACCTCCACAACACCGTCCCTGGAACCCACTATTTGACTTCAGCCCCAGTGACTGTATACCCCTTCGTTTTTCACGTGGGTCGTCATCTTCATCACTATAATCCATCGGCCTCATACTTCGCTTTGCTTCTAGATATAAATGAAATTTCTCGCGATCCTCCTGGGCCTGCTTTAACCTTGTTGAAACCATTTGAGCTTTCACTGTTTGATAGAGCTTTTACCCTCTCTTCAAGTGGCAGAGCATCTTCTTTAGCAAGTGATTTACAGTTATTAAATGCTTTTGCATGTCTCTCATCCTTCACTTCATACAATGTGCTCATTGTTAGATAAGGAAAATTTATGTAAGGTGTCCAAAGGAGCACGAATATAGGGTAGAAGTAACAATAAAAAACACTTGGTGTTTGTACGATTGGGATTCACCAGATCACCAGATGCAAAGTGTCAAAGTTTTGAATGAAAAAGAAGCCCTTTAGAATAAGCACATAAAGAATGTAGGATTTGATATATTACCTTGGAGCTCGACTTTTCTTTCCATCTTTGCTTTTACCGTTCGCAGGTTCATCATCTGATGGCTGATCGTCTTCTGCATCAGAAACACTTTGATCCTCGTCTTCCTCAATAGGCTCAAAATGTTCCTTCACCAAAGACGGTTGCGCCAGTGCCGCTAAAGGATGCAGAACCCGATACTCGAGTGAGTTTTCATCAACCTCAAAGTCCTGAGAACATTATCGGGCAAACATGAGTCACTAAGAATGACATACTGATGCTTAGTAAGATATAATTACTTCGATCAGATTAACTGGAACAAATAGAGTGTGATACTCAAAAAAACGACCAACCAATTCTTCTCCATGCCAAATGGTTTTGTGTGTCCCATATCAACTCAGACAGACCCCCACGTTGATTTGGGATCACCTCTAGATAAATCAATACCATCAAGGACATCCTGAAATCAACAAAAAGAAAGACCTCTTATGCACTACTAAAATATTGGTGGGTTAGGTAATGGGTCACAATTGGCAGTAAATAGATGAACCGAAGGTCCAATGTTTGACGGATTGACTGTCTCTCATTAGCTAAATCCTTTAGATTACCACAAAAAAAGTATTATAAAATGTCATTTGAGATTAAATCATAGGACATATATTTTTAACAAAAGTTCAAAATACCAGTGTTCGCTACCCATATTGGTGATGCACTCAAGTCTTCCGCCAGCTGTAGAAATTAGATTATTTGAGATATAGCATGCAAGTTTAATTAAGGAAAAAAAAAGTGTTTGTGATAAGCATAAATCATGTCACCTGAAGATATTCAGAGTACCTGAGTCCATCATCAGTCCAATAATACCGCAAATCATTCAGATGTCCAGGTCTCTCTTCCCATGGTCCAATGGTACTCTTCCACCAAAATGCATTTCTTAATGATTTTCCTCCAACAAATTTGTCACATAATGTATAAAACGTAATATCACATATGATCATTCTTAAACTTTTTGCTGAGGTGCACTTTCGACCCATTTACTTATTAAACACTTCTACTTTATCTCTAAAGGGTTATAAAAGGAATGCACCTAGTGTACTTTTAATGTACAAATCTTCTAAACAGATTTATGCTATATATTATATTTATAGTGGAAATTTAATAAAATGTATGTTCCAAAATCGTATTCTATGGTCGACATATCCATCTGGTCTTATGCTAGAGTAATAGGAGCCAAAGTTGCGGTATTGATAGACAAATGCCAATTACCTGGAAACCTGATAAATTCCGGCTTTAAATCAGCAACCATCTTAAAAAGATCATTTCGGTAACCATGCCCCTGGTAGAAAAATAATTACTATAAATGTTAATACTGTATATGAAGAAAAATATTCTAACCAGAAAGATTGAATAATCAAGTGAGTTACCTGCTTAGCTTGCTGAGATTCCTCCATTCCTTTTGTCAATGGATTGGGCACTTTGGAAGCTTTCCAATCCCATTTATCAGCGTCTAATACCATAAAACGTCTAAATGTATTCCTATAACACAATGATCAAAATCTTGTTCGAGTAGTTCCAAAATTCTCTCTACATTTTAAGCTCTTGCTACTTAATGTAGAGGTAACGTCTTATGAGTTGGTTAGAGGTTTTAAACAAAACTATCTTAAAAAATAAGTATGATTGCTCAATTGCATGGTAGCCCATGTGGCCGAAAAAATTCCATCAGAAGGTTACGACTGGGACCTCTGCATCAAATTAAATAAAGCATCATTAATATTATGTGAAAATTGAACTATTAAGCGTTATTGTCTTATTCTATAGATAGTTTTTTCTTACAAAGTTTTAAGGTAGTGAAGCTTTGAAAACTCTAATGGAAGAGTAGATGAGATCATCTGGCCTTTCAAAAGTCTGCATTGCAACAATGATCTTATAGTTTTCAGTTTCAAACTTTCACAAGTTGTTTTGGCTTCTCTTTATACTAAACCGGTTATGTGATCCATATATTATTACTCAAACACAAGAATTAACTACCGTCTTAGGGTGTGTTTGGAATTGCTTATCTCAAACTATCAATCTTTTTTCAAAAAGGATAATAATCAGACCACTAATTTAAAATGGCAGATAAGAATTGTATCTAAAAAAATTACTTAAAACACATATGATTAGAATGAAGGATCGCAGATTTAAATAAAATATCCAAAACGTTATGGAAACTTATGATTAAAGTAAAGTACCTCAGTAGGTGGCACGTGCCCAGAGAAGTTAAGGATCCCATTCACGTTTTGTGACAATGATGACCAGTGCATGATCGAGTATTTAGACATGAGATGTGTATGTCATGTTTTGAGGTAGCCCACACCAGGTTCCTTAGTTGTACAGGGCATATAGAAATCAAAGTAGGTACACAAGCAACACACGGTTATAGTATCCTTCACTTTGAAGAATTAATGTAAGGATAGATAAATACATAATAGTGAAATCTGATGATGATGATGCCGATGCTATGGAATGGGGATGGAATGAATTATAATGTGTTTTTGTTATTTGGGGATTTGAATTTGAAAATGCCGATTGAATAGGGGATGATAGAGATTTTGTTTGACTGACATTGAAGAAAAAATTAATGCCTCCCTAATTTAGCTCCCTTATTTTTCTCCAAAAGTTGACTTAATTTTTTTTTTGAAATCTTTCTATTAGTAGTGAGGTTTCCACGTGTCATTCTTTTAGAATTTTGGAAGAGTTTTTAATGCTAAAAATAGCAATCACACTTGTTCTATATATAGGTTGAGATTTAAAATTCAACCACTAATGTTTTATTAATTACTTCCTCTTTTTTTAAGTTTTTATTTTCATAAATTTGGCACATATATTTTCATGTGTTTTTTTCCTCAATCAAATTCTCCACCAAATTTATTAAAGTTTGACCAAAATCAATTTAATTTTGACTTTTTATTGACCAATCGTATTGCTCGATTTCGCCTATGTGTCAAAATCGATCTTTCCTATTGGCCCAATTTTTTTCCCCTAAGATTGTTTTGTCAAAAATACTCCGAAATGATGTAATTCTTTTATTATATAAAAGATTTTAAATTTTTTTTCCTCACTTTATTTTCATTTCATTTAATTTTATTGAAATGCTAATCTTTCTAAATCATTTTGTAGCTACATATCTCATCTTATGGAATCCATAGAGGAGGAAAATTCGGGATTTAGAGAAGAGTAAAAATAGGGATTTTTTTATCCACCTAAATGTTTTATTACTGTCTACTTTTTCGTATCTCATATCTCTTTGTTTGAAGACCCTCCTAGGATTTGAATGGAAGATCTCGTCCCTGATGTGCTTGAGAAGATACTCGTAAGCTTGGATGTCGAGCAAGTAGGTGTATGCAAATGTGTTTGTAAGTCATGGCGTTCTATTATCTCTGATCCTTATTTCGCTAAAGCGCAGTTGAAACACAGTTATAACAATGATCGCAAGAATATTGAATTTAGACATAAAAGGATCTTTATATCACATAATAGTAATCCTACTTCTGTTTGTCTTCCTGTCAGTACTCGTCGTCTTATTGGTTCTTCTAATGGCCTAGTATGCTTCTATACAGCAGATGCTAGAGTTTTAGTAGTGAATCCCACAACTAGAGAGGTGAGAGAAGTAGAAAGAATTCTTGTTCCTGAGGCAAAATGTTGGGGTTTTGGTTATGATTCATCTACAGATGATTACAAGGTTGTAGTAGGGTTCGAGAAAGACAACGAGAATATGATGCGTTTTCAAGTTTTAACTTTGAAATCGAATGTTTGGAGAGTTGTTGGAGAAGTGAAGTATAGGTGGATCAGCACGATGGGAAGCGTGCCGGGTACCTTATGCAATGGAGTGCTTCATTGGTTCATGAATGATCAAAATAACGAGAAGAAAATGATTGTTTCTTTTTGTTTATCCCGAGAGGAATTTAAAGAAATCCCCCAACCAGATGATCCACTATTTAAATGTGCTGATAATTACAGTCTTGGAATTTTCAAAGGATATCTATGCTTATGTCGAGATCAATATCCTCCCATGCATATCAAATGGATAATGAAAAACTACAATGTAAAAGAGTCTTGGGAACTTCTGCCTGATCATGTTGTGGGCAGGGATAATGATCTTGCCTATTGCTTGTTGACGCTGAATGATTACATTCCATACGAGAGTCCCTTCTATGTTGGTTTTAAGATTTGGGCCAAAACTTCTGAATATTCGAGGGCACCTATATTTGTTCGAAGCCTTGTATCTCCCCATGTTAATGGAAGACCGATGAGATCTATTCATGTTCATGTAAGATCGAAGGTGGGTTATAATTATGATATTGTTTCACTGTTTATTCTTTTGTTACATAATACGGAGTACAACTTTACTACCATATATGGTTGCTCAGTGCTATATGTTTCTATAAATTACTTTTCTGCAATTGCTAATAGACTCATTTTCAGTAAATTAAATATTGATCTTACACTTTGATGTTATGTTGACACAGTGGATGTGGAATTTCTGTCTGGTAGCATCTGCGGCCGCCAGTAGGTGGTGTTTGAAGCAGTTGATTGGTGGTGGTGATGGCGATAGCAACTGAGATCACAAAGTATGATGAAGCCATTTGTTGTGATGGTGTTGGTAGTAGGTAGGTTGTCCTTTGGTTTGTTAAACGAGTGCCAGAGTTTGATGTTCTTGAAGGAGTACAGATTTCAAACATTGCCGGGTTAAAGATCCATGCTTCTGTTCAGGGTTTATCTTCCAGAATTTTTATCATTTCCTGTTTGATGATTTTCATTAATATGTGTCTGGTATTAGATAAATTGTGTTTAATGGTTTTAATATACTTCGGTTGGATGATTTTGTTTGATACTATTTGCATATGTTCTTATATGTTATCTTGTGCTGACAATGTTTTTAATATCATCCTGTTTTTAGTTGTAAATATCATCCTGTTTTTTTCTATCCAAAATCTCACAGTTATGCAATGTATCATGTTAATGCTAAGTGGATGTGTCTCTATATCACGAGGTATGTAGGTATTTTTCTTGAAATTTGTATGGATAATGTATTGCTTGCATTTTGAAAATAATTAACAATCAATTTCTTAAGTGTCTAATGAAAGCTATTAGTGACAAAGTACATCATCTACTTAACCATTATGCCAATGCTCAGCAAAAATGTCTCACTTATTTACTCCTACAATGTTCTATGTCAAGCTTGATGTTATCTGTTTATAACTGCAGTCAGTCACCTGGTTATCAGCTGTTTGATGAAAAGTTACACTCATGAAAAGTCAATCACCTGGTTTTCCAAAAAAGATTGTAGACTCGGTGAAAAAAACCGGTAAGGCATGATACTTGAGAACCAAGTGTCAGCTAACCAGGTGTTGCAGTTCATAGAAGAGTCTAATTTGCTAACAGAAAAAGGTTGAGATTATGCCCCTGATGAAAAATTATATACATCTTTTATTCATGTTTAAATGTTCTGATAAATTAGGTTGTGCTGGTTGAAGGCTATGATGACTGTGCTTACCAATGAAACCTTTTTACAATGTAATGTTTTCTTAAATATGTGTCAGCTGAACCCCTCTTTATGATTTTTCTAAATATGCTTAAACGCAATGATAATATATCTATCTGGCTCAGATATGAATGGAGAATGTTGAGACTAGAGAGAACGGCATGTCATTAACAGTGATTTTAATAATGGAAATAAATTATCTATTGACGATCACGTCGATCTGGACGACTAATAATCTTACTGCTGATTTGTATTAGTTTTGGTAGAAAGTTATAGTCCATAGAATGATGATGATCAAGAAACTTCTGATATATATATATATAGAGTCATTGCAAATAGCCTAGGAACTTGACTCTGATGATGTTTCCTGGTTTGTAAGTATATACGCTCTTCTACACTATTGTACGTTTTGATGATTTCTTGATTACACTAGTAATTGGTGAAAAGCCATAACAAATATGCTTTCACTTTGAATTCGTTAATGGAAAATGGCACACTTTTGGTAATTATGTGATTCTGAATAGAACCACTAAGCATATGAAGTAACTTTTAAAAAAGTTATCTCGGTAAAAGAAATATTTCAATGCGGTAACTAGTCAGTAAAATCCTTCGAGACCACAATTTGTCTATATATGTGATTTTATTTGCAATTACTTTACCCCCTAATAAATATCTTCGAAGGAATATCTCAATGCAATACACAAACACACACACACTATCCCCTTTTTTCACCCAAATTTCCAAATTTAGGGTTTCAATGGCACATATTCCACCTGATATCGTTGAGACGATACTGATAAGATTGAATGTTAGTGATCTCATTCGATGCAAGAGTGTGTGTAAGTTTTGGAAAAAGTTGATCTCTGAACCTCTATTCATTAAATCCCATATTAACCATAGTAATCTCAGTGCAGATCACGAAAAAAGACTTGCTATGTCTCCCGGTTCGGGTCGATTTTGGTATGGTCGGTTTGACATTCGCAAGCGTGTCACCTACCTCAGTGACCCCCATCTACTCGGTACTTCCAATGGTCTAGTTTGCGTGTCCGCTTATCCTACTAAAATTGTAATAATTAATCCCTCAACTAGAGAGGTAGCTAAAGTAACATATCCCCAAATTCCGAAGACGAAGTCTTTCTGCCGGGGTTTTGGTTATGATTCATCTAGGGATGATTATAAGGTTGTATTGGGGTTCATGAAAGGTGAGAATAATTGTACTAGCTTTCTAGTTTTCAGTTTGAAATTGAATACTTGGAAGGTTGTTGACGAGGTAAACTATGGCTTTGTAAAACAAATGGGTGTCTTATGCGAAGGCGCACTTCATTGGATTGCATATAATAATTCATCTAGAGATCATGTAATCCTTTCATTTCATTTGTCAGAGGAGAAGCTTATGGAAGTCCCTAAACCAGAGGATTTGAAGAATAAATCTCCTTTCCCTGAACACCCATTTTTCAATTTGGGGATTTTGGAAGGTAGTCTTTGTATTAATATTGGTTCCAATGGTTGGGTCATGAAGGAATACAATAAGAAACATTCTTGGGAGTCATTTCGGGTTGGTGATAAATATACATATACCGTTGTGCACTGCCTAAAATTATTGAAGAGTTATGTTCAAAATAAGAAGCCCATGTGGAATGAAACAGTGTGTGACAGTCTTTTGTTATTAGGGGCACCTTTATATGTGGAAAGTCTTGTATCTCCACATTTTTTACAGGATACTGAAGAGAAAGAAGCGTGCAATGAGTAATGTGAGAAGTCCTAAGGTGGGTTCCCATTGTTATATTGTAATTTTTCATATATGCTTTATCAATCTTATTGTTTCTGATGGCTGTTAAAATTATTGTAAACTTTGTATTCGAGGTAATAACCTCATTGAGAATGTGTCATTGTTATTGGTGTCAAATATTATATACCTTCCACTAGGTGATCTTTAGCCCAATATACTCAGTAGATGTTACAAATCTTTGTTTTAGTTATTATTCTGTTTAGAAACATCAATGTATCGGTTGGTTGACTATTAATTTCGAAGTTTTTTTTTCTCATCTTTTTATTTCTCTGAGCCTGGAATGGTGTTTTGTCTCCATACCCCCACTCCATCTAGCTTAAATGATGCTAGACGACTGGAAATTGTAAAGCGCAAACTTATGATCATCTGACAATCCTTATAAACTGGAAATTAAGTACGTATATATGAGCTGAAGTGAGTAACTTAGTACATAATTCATTTGAAATCATTTTGTAGTTTGTATAACAGAAGCTTTTTTTTATGTCTGGTACTCATCTATAAAAACGTTGCTTCGGTTAGAGAATTTTCTAGACACTGAATGGTCTTCTTGCTATTTTTTCAGTTCCAATAATTCTTACTCACTTGCATTTTTTACTTTTCAGTTAATCATGGAAGATCCATCATTTCCTGCACCAAGTTGATCAATATTTTAATGCTGCTGCAGAATATGACATGCACTGCTATAAGAAATTTGTTTGTTGCTGGACCATGTTGCAGTAGGGATTTATCTTCCTTTTGTTTTTAGTATCTTGTGTTCAATGTTTCTCAATGACATTTTAGTATAATTTTTTTTAGGATTTCAGTAATGTTTTGTGGATTTAATAACATCTATTCGGTGATTTTATAACCTTTGTGTTTCGCAACATGTTTTAAACTATTGCTGTGTTTATTAATAGTGTGTGTGCTATGGTATCATCAGCGCTCCAAATAATATCAGTTAAGCTTTAACTGTCTTGTTTCAGTTTCAGCAATTGGTGAATTATTGAGGATTTTCATCTCCTTAATTAGTATGTCATAATTCTGGATCAAAAAGCTAGTTTCTTATATGCAGCATTGTTATTATTGGTTCATGAATGATGAAGCTAACAAGAAGAAAGCGATTGTTTCTTTTAGTTTATCTCAAAAAAATTGATGACACACGACTGGATAATGAAAAGCTGCAATGTGAAAGAGTCTTGGGAACTGCAGCCTGATGATGTTCTTGACAGGGAAAATCAGAAAATGATCTTGCTTATAGCTTGTTAACGCTGAATGGTAGCAGCAGTGGTCTTCGGTAGGTGGTGTTGGATGCAGTTGGTTGGTGGTGCTGATGATGATAAGGCGTTGTTGTAATGGTGTTGGTCGTAGGTAGGTTGTCAAACTTTTGGCTTTTTAGATTCTTTTTGAACTCTTCATTCATTGACGGGCACTGCGGATGATATTTTAAACAACCGTCCATTCTGACATTTAAAATTCTGCCCAGACACAAATAAACCCATTTTTTATTGGTCATGCCACCATATATAGTGGCTTAATCCAAAGATCTTTATTTTTTTCTGGTTTTTGTTAAAGTCAAATATGAAAAAATCTTTTCATAGTTATCAAGTCATGTTTTGTTTTTTGACTACACATTATTGTGGGTTACTCTTCATTTCTACTATACAAATTGGGAATTCATTTACTCTTCATTCCACTGGTTCCAACTATACATATTGTTGGTTTAAAGATCCATGCTTCTGTCTATCTTCCAGTTGTTTCTATCATTTTTTATCAACTTGTGTTTGCTCGTTTTAATTAATTCGTGTCAATTGGATTCTTTTCATTAAATTGTGTTTGTTAATTTTATTTAATTTGTGCTTGATGGTTTTTAGTAAATTGTTTTGGATAATATTGTTTACTACTAATAGCATTCTCAATTGTTCTTATATCTTGTCTCATGGTGCTGACAATGCTCTAAAATGTAAATACAGAACCAATGGATGTCCTGCTACATCTTACTATCCAAACTTGCACAATTTTGCAATGTATCATGTTATTTCTTGGTGAACATATGTCTGTATTGGGTATGATAACAATAGAAAAAAGATGAACAGTCGATTTTTACAGTGTCTTATGAAAGCTATAAGTGACAAAGTACATCAATTGCTGATCTGTTTATGAAGAGAAATAAGTAGACTAAGTCTAATTTTGCCAAGATTTAATTTGTCTCTTAAAACATAGTACCAAAGAACTTATCAAGTAGCCCCAAGAGAATATAGACTGTTTTCAGTTCCCGATGGCCGACGGTGAGTACTTCAGCTCTTAAGATCAAAATAAGGGTTTTGTGCTATATGTGCTGTTGCTATATTCCCACCAAGTGATAGATGGCTATCTTACTTCATTAATGTTCCAAGTCGAGCTTGATGTTGTTTGTTAGTATCGTACCACAGTTGACCATGTGTGTTAAATAAAAGTCACACCCATGTCGCTGATATGAACTATAATATACTTTACAAGAAAAATTATCTATTCAGGTTGATGTACTATAGCTTTCACAATCATGGGCTCTTCATATCTTATTGCCGTCCTAACTGGATTTGTCATTGTAAAGATAAATTTGAAACTGTAGACAACTTTGATCGTTATGCACTTGTTCTGGTGTCGTTGGTGATTTAATCCGGCCAATATTTGGCCTAAATTAGCGTTCAAGCGTTTGATGCATAGGTAGAGTACACATCGGTGTAGACATCATTTATTCATGTTTAAAATGTTCTGATAAATTGGGTAGAGAAGGGAATGTTGGCTGACTAATGCTGTTCATAAAAGAGTCCAGGTTGCTAAAAAAAAAGGTTGAGACTTGGTTTTTTGATTTATGTTGATGATGAAAGTGTCAACACAAAGATGAACCGACCCGAATATTTTCTCTTACAGATTCATTAGTTTGGCAGTCCAAAAGCATGGCTGTATGAAACCCAAAATAAAATAATTATTTTAATCAAGATAAATAAAGATATTTTAACAATTTAATATGTTGATTCCATAGCAAAAACCTTTCTGATGTTTATTTTTGCCTACTAAAGATATTTTAACAAGTTCATATTTTTTCCTGCAAGTCTTTCAATGGCATACAAAAAAGTGAGTTCCATGATGAGACATGGATGGTATGATATATGAAGATGCAAATATCGATTTCCTTGCAGCCAGATTGTTTCATATCCTTGAATGAAAGTATGTCCATTGGTAGAAGCGTATTATGGAAGAAAACTTATAGAAAAATATGTTGAAACAATTGTAATTTTCAGTGACAAGTTTCATCAAAATACAGGGATAACAAATATGTCCAATTTCTTAAATACCTGGCTAATGATACCTAAAATGTTGAACATCGGATGTAATTTTGAACAATTGTGACAAGCAATTTCATGATGAACAATGCAATTTCAGGGTTCGATATGACTGAACAGATCATCTTGATATCATGTTCTTTTCTTCCAAAAACGACCTTTCTGGAGAAAGTCGATACACTTTCACACTAATAATATCAGTTAACTCCAAAAGACTAAAAGAGTAAGACTGCAAGACCATCTTTAAACTTCAAACATGAAAATACATGTTCAGGCTTCAAAAATAGTATGAGTTTATTTTTGCAATCGTTAAGACCCATTGTATATATACACTAAACTGTCACCGATATAGACAACATTGGAATTCTCAAGAGGGCCACAGAATCAATTTTTCTATTTTGCGGAACTGGTGTGTGATAACTTTTCCTACTGTGGTCTTATACTCACTAGGCATTATAAATTTGATTAGCAGACACACAACATTATAACTTTAACTTATTTATTGACTTTTGAAGGGGTTCTGAAACCTTCTTTGCTAAATACAGTGGGGTTTCATAGTCTACGGTCTTAAAATACTAATGGACAATTCTTACAAATATAGTTGCCACAAAACAAAGATAACAGAACTAGATACAAATTTTTTATATGGGGCAAACATAATCACTCCTCAAGGACGAGGATTCACATCATTGCAAACGCACTTCAAGAGATACAGAAAGTCATCATGGTAATAACATGACAACTGAAAAAAAAATGGCATCATACCGCAAAATCACCGAGAAGCTGACCAACAAGTTCATCCTCACTTACCCCTGTCAGTTATGCAATATGCTTTACATCAGTCATACTTGGAGACGAAAAATTCATAATCTGTAAAATTGCTTAGTCTCTTACAAATTTCATCATAATATTGCTTTTAGTGTTTGTGTCATTGTGGGAATGTGGGAAAGTGTCCTACTAACGGGATATCATGAATCCTCTATTTTATATGATTGTGTTTACTTTTGAAACTTTTACGGATCAAGACTTTCTGAACTAAAGGACCAATATCTTCAATGTACTTGATATCTAAGAACGTGTACATCCGTAACATCCTAAATTTAACTTGATAATAACAATACAAGTAAAGAAACCTTGCCTGATCACATTACACAAAGCAATAAATCACGCTTTATCTCCATCTTCATTTTCTTCACAGTTGAAATAACAAAAAAATATCTACATCAAGATTCATTCTTCTTCACAATTGATAAAACAAAAACAAAAGAAACTAGAAAACACGAAAAAATACGGGAAAACGCGAGCCACGGTACACACCTTGCGCCATCGTGTTGCGTTTGGACTAATTCAGCGAAATGAGTGAAAACCCATTGAGGAATTTATCAAACAGTTGATGTGCAAGTATAATTTTAACAGTTTTAAATGGAAAAGGTGAAGACTGATTTGAGCGTACTGACTCATGATTGGAAGCATGGGCAGACTCAAAGGGGTCACAACGGTCACATACCCCAGCGAAAAAAATGCAGTACGAAGTATAAATTTTCTAAAAT
This sequence comes from Artemisia annua, assembly GCA_014162995.1. Classification (NCBI taxonomy): domain Eukaryota; kingdom Viridiplantae; phylum Streptophyta; class Magnoliopsida; order Asterales; family Asteraceae; genus Artemisia; species Artemisia annua. The sequence goes on along the minus strand of LBNU01015088.1, from coordinate 484,850 downwards.
ATATGGTTTTTTTTTTTTTTTTTTTTTTTTTTTTTTTTTTTTTTTTTTTTTTTTTTTGGGAATTTGCCCTGTTTAAGAAAAATTTTTTTTAATAGTATAGTTGCTAAAAATTATTAGAATGTGACTCCTCGGGCAAAATTTTCTGACTCCGCCCCTGATTGTAACACTATGTTCTTGTTCTTGAGTATAATTTAGGAGGTAAAGTGGAAGCAAAGTAAAGAAAACTAAATTTAGTTTGTGTTCTTGAGATTTTTTTAGATAGGAGGGAAAATGAAAGTGGAGGAAAATGGTATGTTTTTAGCCCAAAACTTTCATCCCAAAATGGGATGAAAGTGAAAAAAAACAATAATCTACATTTAAAATTACAAAATAATCCTTGTTACTTTTTAATACAATATATAAGTAAGCAATGTTCCATAAATCGTGAATCGGTAGTTGGACGGTCGACCACCCTGCAGTGATTAATCGGCCAAGCCGGGATTAATCGGTGATTAATCAGATTGACATTTCCTGCATGTTTTGGGTATTTCTGGAGAGAAAACTAAAGATCTTAACTGATTCCAAGCCTACTATGTTTTCAAAACTCAATAAAAGGCTCCAATTCTGATTATGAGGCCCATTGTGCGTTATAAGTGAAATAAACGATCCCCAAATTAAATAGAAAGCCTAAATTTTTATTTTTTTTAAATTTGACCGATTCGACCGATTTGGCCGATTCGGCCGATTTTTGACCCATTTTTTCCGATTTTTTTGCCTAGGCCGATTTTTTTTTTTTACCGATTTTCAAAAATCAAGAAGGTGTATGATCGATTAACAATTAATCGGCGATTAATCGGCCGATTTGGCCAATTTTTGCAACATTGTAAGTAAGAATAAATCATGAGAGTTGTAGTAAAAATGTTACATTTCTTTCTGTCACTCCTCTTCTATTTTTTCATCTTGAGAACACATCTATATAAATAATTTTCATTTTCTCCCTTTTATATTCTTTACTTTACTTTTCAACACTTTGCTTTCTTCATTAAAATTCTTGAGAACACAAGTAAAGTGAAAAGTAATTATTCTAAGGTTTAAAGGGTTCATGTCAGAAGAAATGGGGAATGAGAATCAAATAGAAATTTTCAACCCCGCTAAAAAGTCCCTATTGATTAACACTTCTTTAATTTTTCTTAATTAAGATCAATAAACCTAGACTCATTATCATTTTTTCACTTTTTCGGGTTCTCTCAAGTTTCTTTTTGAAAAAGTTTAAGCAAATGACAAATGTCTAAAAGATATCTGATGAAATGTCTCAATGAGTTTTTCTCCTAAATTTGGAATTTTAAGTTTTATCATCAAAATTAAATACTTTTTATCATCTTTTATATAATAAAAGAATTACATCATTTCGGAGTTTTTTTGACAAAACAATCTTAGTGGAAAAAAATTGGACCAATAAAAATGCTCGATTTTGACACATAGGCGAAATCGAGCAATATGATTGGCCAATAAAAAGTCAAAATTGAATTGATTTTGGTCAACATTCAATAAATTTGGTGGAGAATTTGATTCAGGAGAAAAACACATAAAAATATAGGTGTCAAATTTATGAAAATAAAAACTTAAAAAAAGATGAGGTAATTAATAAAACATTAGTGGTTCAATTTTAAAATTATATGGAGTTAAGTGTAAAATTATAAATCTTCATGTTTTTTTGATAACTTTAGATAATAAACAAATAACCCCTTACACTTTATACCCCTTACGCTTTATAATATGAACTTTGTTTACAATTACTTGAGTATTAGTATTGTTTTAAGACTTCCATCCATTAAACTTACAAATTTTATAAATGTACGAATTGGTTTTAATATACGTTAAGTACTTTTAAAATAAATATTAGTTTTAAAATTTCATCTATTAAAATATCTTTTTACTATGTACGTTAAATATAAATAAGAACTCATGTTATCGTATTTAAAAGTTTAATCTATTACGTACACGGGTTTGAATATTAAATACAGTTAAATTATTATTAACACCTAATATAAATATCAAATGGTAAGTACGAGTTACTGTGATATGAAAAATAAATATACGTGATTGTACTTATAACGACTCATGTAATTATTATTTAAAGTTTATATACGGATATCTGGAAAAACATTTTTAAAAAACTTCATCAACGCTTATTATGTGCTACTAACCTCCCACATTTTGTACAACATGATATCAATAGTTAAAGTTAAACAACAACATCAACCTCAACATTAACATCTATGTCAGCTAAACAAAGTTAAATCTTTCGTCCAATAAATTTTTTACAAAATGTTAATTGATATTAATACATAATGAAAAACTCATGCATACTTATTAGTTGTACTTATATCATAACTTTCACGGGTAAATTCTTACATATCCATATAGTAAACAAAAATTTTAAAATAAATTTGATTTATGTGTAAACCCATGTGATAAAAGAATCTTTGACCCAATAACATTATAAGGAGACACGCTCAAGAATCCACTACAAGGTCGATGCCACGGTTATATTTACAATTTCTGCTAACTATTTTTCTTACTTTCGCACATGTTGATGCTCTAAGCCTCTAACTTTTTAAAATATACATAAGATTTTCTGTATTTAAACGATAATACTATATAATTAAATTTTTCTGGAAAACCCCCGTGCGTGCACGGGTATTATAACTAGTTTATATAATAAAGGAATTACATCATTTCGGAGTTTTTTTGACAAAACAATCTTAGTGGAAAAATTGGACCAATAGGAATGCTCGATTTTGCCACGTAGGCGAAATCGAGCAATATGATTGACCAATAAAAAGTCAAAATTGAATTGATTTGGTTAAACTTTAATAAATTTGGTGGAGAATTTGATTGAGGAAAAAAACATTTAGGTGTCAAATTTAGGAAATAAAAACTTAAAAAAATAGGAGGTAATTAATAAAACATTAGTGGTTGAATTTTAAATATATTATATGGAGTTAAGTGTAAAATTATAAATCTCCATGTTTTTGATAACTTTAGATAATAAACAAATAACCCCTTACACTTTATACCCCCTATACTTTATAAGATGAACTTTGTTTACAATTACATGAGTACTAGTATTGGTTTGAGACTTCTATCCCTTAAACTTACAAAATTTTATAAATGTACGAATTAGTTTTAATATATGTTAAATACTTTTAAAATAAGTATTAGTTTTAAACTTTTATCTATTAAAATATCTTTTTACTATGTACGTTAAATATAAATAAGAACTCATGTTATCCTATTTAAAAGTTTAATCTATACATACACGTGTTTGAATATTAAATACAGTTAAATTATTATTAACGGTAATATAAATATCAAATTGTAAGTACGAGTTACTGTCATATGAAGATAAATATACGCGACTATAAAGTTTATATATGGATATCTAGAAAAACATTTTTAAAAAACTTATCAATGCTTATTATATGCTACTAAACTCACACATTTTGTAAAAGATGATATCGATAGTTAAAGTTAAACAACAACATCAACCTCAACATTAATATCTATGTCAGCTAACAAAGTTAAATCTTTCATCCAATAAAATTTTTACAAAATATTAATTGATATTAATACATAATGAAAAACTCATGCATATTTATTAGTTGTACTTATATCATAATTTTCATGGGTAAATTCTTATATATCTATATAGTAAACAAAAATTTTAAAATAAATTTGATTTATGTGTAAACCCATGTGATCAAAGAACCTTTGGCCCAATAACATTATAAGGAGACACGCTCAAGAATCTAATACAAGGTCGATTCCACGGTTATATTTACAATTTCTGCTAACTATTTTTCTTACTTTCGCACATTTTAGTGCTCTAACTTTTTAAAATATACATAAGGTTTTCTGTTTTTAAACGATAATACTATATAATTAAATTTTTTTGGAAAAACCCCGTGCGTGCACGGGTATTATAACTAGTTTGGAAAAAAAATGTCCTTGATATTTAATCTCACGGATATATAACTTTTTGAATTATGATGAAAAACAATTTTATCATTTGATGTATTTATATTAAGGAATAATATTTATGCTATTTCTTTATCTTTTTGTTAAAAAAAATATTTGGAGAACTTAATGAATAAGTTATTTATGTGATAAAAATAATTTGTACATCATTTACATTGTTCGCAAATAAAAATAATTGTTCATCAACAAAAAAGTTGTTTATCATATATCTTGTTCATCAATAAAAAGTTGTTCTATCAATAAAGAGTTTGTTAATAATAGGCGTCGTTTATCATTAAAAATAGTTTTTCAACCTATGCGTAGTTCATCAATAAGAAAAGTGTAACAAGATCCTTACACTAGTTTGGGAGGTCGGGGAAGCTTAAAATTAGAGAAAGACGTGGTTAATTGTAGTGAGAGAGTAGAGAGAGGAAATATATATGTGTATATTAGATTAGAGAGAAGAAGCACTAATACACACACTTTACAAATGGGATCTTCACCAATCCTAATTGTGACTCAAGAGAGTGTTTATAGGGATCTAAGCTCCAAACTCTACATGTTTGACATTATTAGTCACTGCGTATAAGTAAAAGAAGAAACTAATGCAATTTCGGAATATAAGTTCACTTTTAAGGCTAACAAAGAGTTGTAATCACACATGTTATTCATCAATAAAAAACATTGTTGGTCACATAAATAAGCGTTGTCAATCAATAAACAAAGTCAATAAAAGAATTGTTTATAATATGCACTGTTTATCAATAAAAAAAATTTGTTTATCATAGATCTTTTTTATCAAAAAAGAATTGTTCATAGATAAAAAAAGTTGTTTGTCATAGATCTTGAATGTTATATGCATTATTTATCAATAAAAATTATTGTTTATCAATCGTAGGCATTGTCTATAACTTAAAAAAGTTTTTCATCATGTACATTGTTCACCAAAAACATAGTTTTTCATGATATGCATTGTTCATCAATAAAAATAGTTGTTTATCATAGGTGTTGTTCGTCAACATAACGATTGCCGTTGTTCATCAATAAAATGAGTTATTCATTGTAGACATTGTTTAAGTTTTGTTCATCATCGATTTGGAAACATAAAAAAAATAAAAAATAAAAAAATAAAAAATAAAATAAAAATCAGCTTGCGTTTAGTTGTAGAATTCTTTTATCACTTTATCGTTTTTAGTTTCCTGACAAGGGAATGGTTTTTTTCACCTCTAAAGAAGTGTTTGAGAATTTGAAAAACCTGTTAATATGATGTTATATTATTTTTAAATGAGAGGTGAAAGTAGAGAATAAAGTCTCAATAAAAGAAAATTCCCAAGAACACTAATATTACAACACCAAATGACGAAGCTTTCGGAGAGATTTTGGTGAACTTAATCTCGATGAAACATTTTATAATACTTGATCTTTTAGAGCATAATGACATTCTTGGTACTTTTTAAAATTTTGTTATGAGCTCTATTTTCCAACTGATTGTTTGGTGGGCTCAGATACGTTTTTGGATTCAGCCCTATAGAGGAGTTCATAATTAGACAGCCCATTGATTGGCCCAGACACAAAACCAAAAATAAGTATCTCCAAGTTGAAAATACCAAAATAAACCTACTTTTTTCTCACTTTATCTTCATTTCATTAAATTTTATTGAAATGCTAATCTTTCTAAATCATTTTGTAGCTACATATCTCATCTTATGGAATCCATAGAGGAGGAAAATTCGGGATTTACAGAAGAGTAAAAATAGGGATTTTTTTATCCACCTAAATGTTTTATTACTGTCTACTCTTTCATATCTCATATCTCTTTGTTTGAAGACCCTGCTAGGGTTTGAATGGAAGATCTCGTCCCTGATGTGCTTAAGAAGATACTTGTAAGCTTGGATGTCGAGCAAGTAGGTGTATGCAAATGTGTTTGTAAGTCATGGCGTTCTATTATCTCTGATCCTTATTTCGCTAAAGCGCAGTTGAAACACAGTTATAACAATGATCGCAAGAATATTGAATTTAGACATAAAAGGATCTTTATATCACATAATAGTAATCCTACTTCTGATTGTCTTCCTGTCAGTACTCGTCGTCTTATTGGTTCTTCTAATGGCCTAGTATGCTTCTACACAGCAGATGCTAGAGTTTTAGTAGTGAATCCCACAACTAGAGAGGTGAGAGAAGTAGAAAGAATTCTAGTTCCTGAGGCAAAATGTTGGGGTTTTGGTTATGATTCATCTACAGATGATTACAAGGTTGTAGTAGGGTTCGAGAAAGACAACGAGAATATGATGCGTTTTCAAGTTTTGACTTTAAAATCGAATGTTTGGAGAGTTGTTGGAGAAGTGAAGTATAAGTGGATCAGCACGATGGGAAGCGTGCCGGGTACCTTATGCAATGGAGTGCTTCATTGGTTCATGAATGATCAAATTACCGAGAAGAAAATGATTGTTTCTTTTTGTTTATCCCGAGAGGAATTTAAAGAAATCCCCCAACCCGATGATCCACGATTTAAATGTGCTGATAATTACAGTCTTGGAATTTTCAAAGGATATCTATGCTTATGTCGAGATCAATATCCTCCCATGCATATCAAATGGATAATGAAAAACTACAATGTAAAAGAGTCTTGGGAACTTCTGCCTGATCATGTTGTGGGCAGGGATAATGATCTTGCCTATTGCTTGTTGACGCTGAATGATTACATTCCATACGAGAGTCCCTTCTATGTTGGTTTTAAGATTTGGGCCAAAACTTCTGAATATTCGAGGGCACCTATATTTGTTCGAAGCCTTGTATCTCCCCATGTTAATGGAAGACCGATGAGATCTATTCATGTTCATGTAAGATCGAAGGTGGGTTATAATTATGATATTGTTTCACTGTTTATTCTTTTGTTACATAATACGGAATACAACTTTACTACCATATATGGTTGCTCAGTGCTATATGTTTCTATAAATTACTTTTCTGCAATTGCTAATAGACTCATTTTCTGTAAATTAAATATTGATCTTACATTTTGATGTTATGTTGACACAGTGGCTGTGGAATTTCTGTCTGGCAGCATTTGCGGCCGCCAGTAGGTGGTGTTTGAAGCAGTTGATTGGTGGTGGTGATGGCGATAGCAACTGAGGTCACAAAGTATGATGAAGGCATTTGTTGTACGGTGTTGGTAGTAGGTAGGTTGTCCTTTGGTTTGTAGTTTGATGTTCTTGAAGGAGTACAGATGTCATTGCCGGGTTAAAGATCCATGCTTCTGTTCAGGGTTTATCTTCCAGAATTTTTATCATTTCCTGTTTGATGATTTTCATTAATATGTGTCTACTGGTATTAGATAAATTGTGTTCAATGGTTTTAATATACTTCAGTTGGATGATTTTGTTTGATACTATTTGCATATGTTCAATGTTCTTAATATCATCAGTTTTTAGTTGTAAATATCATCCTGTTTTTTCTATCCAAAATCTCACAGTTATGCAATGTATCATGTTAATGCTAAGTGGATGTGTCTCTATATCACGAGGTATGTAGGTATTTTTCTTGAAATTTGTATGGATAATGTATTGCTTGCATTTTGAAAAAAAATTAACAATCAATTTCTTAAGTGTCTCATGAAAGCTATTAGTGACAAAGTACATCATCTACTTAACCATTATGCCAACGCTCAGCGAGCATGTCTCACTTATTTACTCCTACAATGTTCTAAGTCGAGCTTGATGTTATCTGTTTATAACTGCAGTCAGTCACCTGGTTATCAGCTGTTTGATGAAAAGTTACATTCATGAAAAGTCAATCACCTGGTTTTCCAAAAAAGATTGTAGACTCGGTGAAAAAAACCGGTAAGGCATGATACTTGAGAACCGAGTGTCAGCTAACCAGGTGTTGCAGTTCATAGAAGAGTCTAATTTGCTAACAGAAAAAGGTTGAGATTATGCCCCTGATGAAAAATTATATACATCTTTTATTCATGTTTAAATGTTCTGATAAATTAGGTTGTGCTGGTTGAAGGCTATGATGACTGTGCTTACCAATGAAACCTTGTTACTATGTAATGTTTTCTTAAATATGTGTCAGCTGAACCCCTCTTTATGATTTTTCTAAATACGCTTAAACGCAATGATAATATATCTATACTGGCTCAGATATGAATGTTGAGACTAGAGAGAACGGCATGTCATTAACAGTGATTTTAATCTTGGAAATAAATTATCTATTGATGATCATGTCGATCTGGACTAATAATCTTACTGCTGATTTGTATTAGTTTTGGTAGAAAATTATAGTCCATAGAATGATGATCATGATCAAGAAACTTCTGATATATATAGAGTCATTGCAAATAGCCTAGGAACTTGACTCTGATGATGTTTCCTGGTTTGTAAGTATATACACTCTTCTATACTATTGATTGTTGAGAAAATATTTAGATGGACATATTTGTACGTTTTGATGATTTCTAGATTACACTAGTAATTGGTGAAAAGCCATAACAAATATGCTTTTACTATGAATTCGTTAATAGAAAATGGCACACTTTTGGTAGTTATGTGATTCTGAATAGAACCACTAAGCATATGAAGTAACTTTTAAAAAATTTATCTCAGTAAAAGAAATATTTCAATGCGGTAACTAGTCACTAAAATCCTTGGAGACCACATTTTGTCTATATGTGATTTAATTTGCAATTACTTTACCCCCTAATAAATATATTCGAAGGAATATCTCAATGCAATACACAAACACACACACTATCCCCTTTTTTCACCCAAATTTCCAAATTTAGGGTTTCAATGGCACATATTCCACCTGATATCGTTGAGACGATACTGATAAGATTGAGTGTTAGTGATCTCATTCGATGCAAGAGTCTGTGTAATAATTAATCCCTCAACTAGAGAGGTAGCTAAAGTAACATGTCCCCAAATTCTGAAGACGAAGTCATTCTGCCGGGGTTTTGGTTATGATTCATCTATGGATGATTATAAGGTTGTATTTGGGTTCATGAAAGGTGAGAATAATTGTACTAGCTTTCTAGTTTTCAGTTTGAGATTGAATACTTGGAAGGTTGTTGACGAGGTAAACTATGGCTTTGTAAAACAAATGGGTGTCTTATGCGAAGGCGCACTTCATTGGATTGCATATAATAATTCATCTAGAGATCATGTAATCCTTTCATTTCATTTGTCAGAGGAGAAGCTTATGGAAGTCCCTAAACCAGAGGATTTGAAGAATAAATCTCCTTTCCCTGAATACCCATTTTTCAATTTGGGGATTTTGGAAGGTAGTCTTTGTGTTGATATTGGTTCCGATGGTTGGGTCATGAAGAAATACAATAAGAAACATTCTTGGGAGTCATTTCGGGTTGGTGATAAATATACATATACCGTTGTGCACTGCCTAAAATTATTTAAGAGTTATGTTCAAAATAAGAAGCCCATGTGGAATGAAACAGTGTGTGACAGTCTTTTGTTATTAGGGGCACCTTTATATGTGGAAAGTCTTGTATCTCCACATTTTATACAGGATACTGAAGAGAAAGAAGCATGCAATGAGTAATGTGAGAAGTCCTAAGGTGGGTTCCCATTGTTATTTTGTAGACACTGAATGGTCTTCTTGCTATTTTTTCAGTTCCAATAATTCTTACTCACTTGCATTTTTTACTTTTCAGTTAATCAAGGAAGATCCATCATTTCCTGCACCAAGTTGATCAACAGTTTGATGCTATAAGAAATTTGTTTGTTGCTAGACCATGTTGCAGTGTAGGGATTTATCTTCCTTTTGCTTTTAGTATCTTGTGTTCAATGTTTCTCATTGACATTTTAGTATAACTTTTAGGATTTCAGTAATGTTTTGTGGGTTTAATAACTTCTATTTGGTGGTTTTATAACTTTTGTGTTTCTCAACATGTTTTAAACTATTGCTGTGTTTATTAATAGTGTGTGCTATGCTATCATCAGCGCTCCAAATAATATCAGTTAAGCTTTAACTGCCTTGTTTCAGTTTCAGCAATTGGTGAATTATTGAGGATTTACATCTCCTTAATTAGTATGTCATAATTCTGGATTAAAAAGCTAGTTTCTCTTATATGCAGCATTGTTATTATTGGTTCATGAATGATGAAGCTAACAAGAAGAAAGCGATTGTTTCTTTTTGTTTATCTCAAAAGGAATTGATGACACACGACTGGATAATGAAAAACTGCAATGTGAAAGAGTCTTGGGAACTGCTGCCTGATGATGTTCTTGACAGGGAAAATCCGAAAATGATCTTGCATATAGCTTGTTAACGCTGAATGGTAGCAGCAGTGGTCATCAGTAGGTGGTGTTGGAGGCAGTTGGTTGGTGATAACGACAAAGGTCACAGAGTATGATGGAGGCGTATAAGGCGTTGTTGTGATGGTGTTGGTCGTAGGTAGGTTGTCCAACTTTTGGCTTTTTAGATGCTTTTTGAACTCTTCATTCATTGACGGGCACTGCGGATGATATTTTAAACAACCGTCCATTCTGACATTTAAAATTCTGCCCAGACCAACCCATAAAGGAAATATTTAGACTCAAAGAAACCCATTTTTTATTAGTCATGCCACCATATATAGTGGCTTAATCCAAAGATCTTTATTTTTTTTCTGGTTTTTGTTAAAGTCAAATGTGAAACAATCTTTTTTATTGTTATAAAGTCATGTTTTGTTTTTTTTACTACACCATTATTGTGGGTTACTCTTCATTTCTACTATACAAATTGGGAATTCATTTACTTTTGATTGTGGTTTCACAGTTAATAGAGGGAGATCCTCTAGTTTCTGAAATGAGTATTGGGGTTTCATATTCTTGGAGTTCAGATGTCAACATATTGTTGGTTTAAAGATCCGTGTCAATTGGATTTATCATTTTTTTTTTATCAAATTGTGTTTGTTGGATTTAGTTAATCCGTGTCAATTGGATGCTTTTAGTTAATAAATGGAATTTGATTAATAGACCTAATACATAGGCCTAATCATGGACCTAATGCTTAAAATACTTGTACAGTGCATGCACTGTACAAGTATTTTAAGCATTAGGTCCATGATTAGGCCCATGTATTAGGTCCCCCTATCAAGGTTCTAGTTAAATTGTGTTTGTTGATTTTAGTTAATTGTTTTGGATAATATTGTTTACTACTACAGTAAAACCTCTATAAATTAAAAGTGTTGGGACCGAGTATTTTATTAATTTAGCGAAATATTATTATATCGATAAATTAATAATTTATTAATTTAAAAAGGTTTTACGTATGACATTTAAATTTTCAAGTCTAATATACTAGCTAGTTACAATGTATACTCATTAAAGACGAAAAATAAATTTGAAAAACAAATTCCAAATTAAAATTTTATGAATTCACATTCACACTTTATGAAAATAAAATTAACACTTTTTGTTGCAATACGAGAACACAACGCACCAACTCTTTTGTGCAATAAGGAGATTTTAAGATAAACTCAATATAAATTTGAAGCTCAATAAAAAACAAGTGACTATGGATTCATTTTTTACTAAACAATCTTAGGATTTTAAAGTTTATTTCTCTCACACACATGCATATATACATATATATGGAATTTTTAGTAATCATTAATTTGTAGTTTCGTTGGGAATAATATATATACACGGGGGTTTCAAAAAAATTATTATCTTATTATTTTATCGATTGAGGTCCATATTTGTACTGGTCCCAAGAAGGGACCGGATAAATTATTAATTTTATCGAGGTTATTAATTTATCGAATATTGATTTATAGAGGTTTTACTGTAATAGCATTCTCAAGTGTTATTGTGTTCTTATATCTTGTCTCATGGTGCTGACAATGCTCTAAAAATGTAAATACGGAACCAATGGTAGTCCTACTACATTTTCCTATCCAAAATTGCAAAATTTTATCATGTATCATGTTATTTCTTGGTGAACATATGTCTGTATTGGGTATGATAACAATATTAGTATGAGAAACTATTTTGTAACATTAGAAAAAAGATGAACAGTCGATTTTTACAGTGTCTTATGAAAGCTATAAGTGACAAAGTACATCAATTGCTGATCTGTTTATGAGGNTTTTTTTTTTTTACTACACCATTATTGTGGGTTACTCTTCATTTTTACTATACAAATTGGGAATTCATTTACTTTTGATTGTGGTTTCACAGTTAATAGAGGGAGATCCTCTAGTTTCTGAAATGAGTATTGGGGTTTCATATTCTTGGAGTTCAGATGTCAACATATTGTTGGTTTAAAGATCCGTGTCAATTGGATTTATCATTTTTTTTTTTTATCAAATTGTGTTTGTTGGATTTAGTTAATCCGTGTCAATTGGGTCAAATTGTACAGTGCATGCACTGTACAAGTATTTTAAGCATTAGGTCCATGATTAGGCCCATGTATTAGGTCCCCCTATCAAGGTTCTAGTTAAATTGTGTTTGTTGATTTTAGTTAATTGTTTTGGATAATATTGTTTACTACTACAGTAAAACCTCTATAAATTAAAAGTGTTGGGACCGAGTATTTTATTAATTTAGCGAGATATTATTATATCGATAAATTAATAATTTATTAATTTAAAAAGGTTTTACGTATGACATTTAAATTTTCAAGTCTAATATACTAGCTAGTTACAATGTATACTCATTAAAGACGAAAAATAAATTTGAAAAACAAATTCCAAATTAACATTTTATGAATTCACATTCACACTTTATGAAAATAAAATTAACACTTTTTGTTGCAATACGAGAACACAACGCACCAACTCTTTTGTGCAATAAGGAGATTTTAAGATAAACTCAATATAGATTTGAAGCTCAATAAAAAACAAGTGACTATGGATTCATTTTTTACTAAACAATCTTAGGATTTTAAAGTTTATTTCTCTCACACACATGCATATATACATATATATGGAATTTTTAGTAATCATTAATTTGTAGTTTTGTTGGGAATAATATATATACACGGGGGTTTCAAAAAAATTATTATCTTATTATTTTATCGATTGAGGTCCATATTTGTACTGGTCCCAAGAAGGGACCGGATAAATTATTAATTTTATCGAGGTTATTAATTTATCGAATATTGATTTATAGAGGTTTTACTGTAATAGCATTCTCAAGTGTTACTGTGTTCTTATATCTTGTCTCATGGTGCTGACAATGCTCTAAAAATGTAAATACGGAACCAATGGTAGTCCTACTACATTTTCCTATCCAAAATTGCAAAATTTTATCATGTATCATGTTATTTCTTGGTGAACATATGTCTGTATTGGGTATGATAACAATATTAGTATGAGAAACTATTTTGTAACATTAGAAAAAAGATGAACAGTCGATTTTTACAGTGTCTTATGAAAGCTATAAGTGACAAAGTACATCAATTGCTGATCTGTTTATGAGGAGAAATAAGTAGACTAAGTCTAATTTTACCAAGATTTAATTTGTATCTTAAAACATAGTACCAAAGAACTTATCAAGTAGCCCCAAGAGAATATAGACTGTTTTCAGTTCCCAATGGCCGACGGTGAGTACTTCAGATCTTAAAATCAAAATAAGGGTTTTGTGCTATATGTGCTGTTGCTATATTCCCATGACCAAGTGATAGATGGCTATCTTTACTTCATTAATGTTCCAAGTCGAGCTTGATGTTGTTTGTTTGTATCGTACCGCAGTTGACCATGTGTGTTAAATGAAAAGTCACACCCATGTCGCTGATATGAACTATAATATACTTTATAAGAAAATTATCTATTCAGGTTGATGTACTATAGCTTTCACAATCATGGGCTCTTCATATCTTATTGCCGTCCTAACTGGATTTGTCATTGTAAAGATAAATTTGAAACTGTAGACAACTTTGATCATTATGCACTTGTTCTAGTATCGTTGGTGATTTAATCCGGCCAATATTTGGCCTAAATTAGTGTTCAAGCGTTTGATGCATAGGTAGAGTACGTCACCATCGGTGTAGACATCATTTATTCATGTTTAAAATGTTCTGATAAATTTGGGTAGAGAAGGGAATGCTGGCTGACTAATGCTGTTCATAAAAGAGTCCAGGTTGCTAAAAAAAAGGTTGAGACTTGGTTTTATGATTTTTTGGTGTAGATATGTTGATGATGAAAGTGTCAACACAAAGATGAACCGACCCGAACATTTTCTCTTCCAGATTCATTAGTTGGGTCCAAAAGCATGGCTGCATGAAACCCAAAATAAAATAATTATTTTAATAAAGATAAATAAAGATATTTTAACAAGTTCATATGTTGATCCCATAGAAAAAACTTTTCAAATGTTTATTTTTGCCTACTAAAGATATTTTAACAAGTTCATATGTTGTCCTGCAAGTCTTTCAATGGCATAAAAAAAAGTGAGTTCCATGTTGAGACATGGATGGTATGATATATGAAGATGCAAATGTAAGAGATAATCACAAGTTTCATCAAAATACAGATTGTTTCGTATCCTTGAATGAAAGTATTCCCATTGTTATAAGCATATTATGGAAGAAAAGTTATAGCAAAATATGTTGAAACAATTGTAATTTTCAGTGACAAGTTTCATCAAAATACAGGGATAACAAATATGTCCAATTTCTTAAATTCCCGGCTAATGATACCTAAAATGTTGAACATCAGATGTAATTTTGAACAATTGTGACAACCAATTTCATAATGAACAATGCAATTTCAGGGTTCGATATGACTGACCAGATCATCTTGATATCATGTTCTTTTTTTTCTTCCAAAAACGACCTTTTTGGAGAAAGTCGATACACTTTCACACTAATAATATTATTTAACTCCAAAAGACTAAAAGAGTAAGAGTGCAAGACCATCTTTAAACAACATGAAAATACATGTTCAGGTTTCAAAAATAGTATGAGTTTATTTTTCCAATCGTTAAGACCCATTGTATATATACACTAAACTGTCATCGATATAGACAACATTGGAATTCTCAAGAGGGCCACAGAATCAATTTTTCTATTTTGCGGAACTGGTGTGTGATAACTTTTCCTACTGTGGTCTTATACTCACTAGGCATTATAAATTTGATTAGCAGACACACAACATTATAACTTTAACTTATTTATTGACTTTTGAAGGGGTTCTGAAACCTTATTTGCTAAATAACATGGGTTTCATAGTCTTCGGCCATTCTTACAAATATAGTTGCCACAAAACAAAGATAACAGAACTAGATACAAATTTTTTATATGGGGAAAACGTAATCACTCCTCAAGGACGAGGATTCACATCACTGCAAACACGCTTTAAGAGATACAGAAAGTCATCATGGTAATAACATGACAATTGAAAAAAAATGGCATCATACCGCAAAATCACCGAGAAGCTGACCAACAAGTTCATCCTCACTTACCCGTTATGCAAGATGCTTTACACCAGTCATAATTGGAGACGAAAAATTCATAGTCTGTAAAATTGCTTAGTCTCTTACCAATTTGAATCATAATATTCCTTTTAGTGTTTGTGTCATTGTGGGAATGTGGCAAAGTGTCCTACTAACGGGATATCGTGAATCCTCTAATTTTATATAGATTGTGTTTACTTTTGGAACTTTTACGGATCAAGACTTTCTAAACTATTCTTCGTATTATGTCATGGGTGATATGGAAACATCGAAACGAAAAGATTTTTAAAAAAAAAGATATGAGCACTAACGTTGTGGTAACGGAGATCAAAGCTCTATCTCACCTTTGGATTCATAGCCGAAGTCGCGGGAATATCGCAAGCTGGAATGATTGGGTGTTAAACCCTTGGTGTAGGTCCTCTCTTTCATGACCGGGTGGTTTCACGTCTATGGTGTTGTTACTTTTCTACGGTGGTTTGTCTTGGGTCATTTCTTTTTCTTGTTTGTTTGTCTAGCTTCTTGCTAGCCGTTTTTTGTTTTTAATAAAATTTCGTTGTTCAAAAAAAAGACTTTCTAAAAATAAAGGACCAATATATTCAATGTACTTGATATCTAAGAACGTGTACATCCGTAACATCCTAAATTTAACTTGATATTAACAATACAAGTAAACAAACCTTGCCTGATCACATTACACAAAGCAATAAATCATATAAATAAATAAATAAATAAATAAAAACCCTCCTTTCACTACCAAACTAAAAAATTCCTTTTAAACTCCCCTACACTAACTTAATGTTTGTTTTTACCAATCGGTTCTCGGTTCAACATGTCCAACCAGCGGTTAAAAAAAAGAAAAAAAAAAATCAATCCATCAATCCAGCCAATTACAATTTTAATTAGACAGCAAACAATGTCTGGATAATATCTTTGTATCCAAAAAGTTGCGTATAAAAAATGATTGCTTGTTTCTACGGACCACAACACTACATCGAGGTGATATGTTCCTCCATCTGATACACTAGTCAAACCAAACACATGTATAAAGGGGAGGGCAGTAAAGTACTCAAAATTAAGAGCAAAGAAGCAAAACATGATTGCTTTCTTAGGGGTCAAGACACCCTACAATAGCTTCAATGAGAGAAATATAAAAAGGGGGGAAGTTAACCAATGGTACCTGGTTCACCATCATTAGGGGAATATCCGACTCGGGGTGAATTGGGTGAATCAGCCCTCGCCCTCGTATCAGTAGGGGAAGGTCTGTCACGGCCAGCCCTCGCCCTCGCCCTTGTAACAGTAGGGGAAGGCCCGTCCCATTGAATACTGTCAGCCCTCCCCCTCCTCGTATCTGCAGGGGATGGTCCGTCCCATTGAATAGGGTCAGCCCTCGCCCTCGGCCCCCTCGTATCAGCAGGGGATGGTCCGTCCCATTGAATAGGGTCAGCCCTCGCCCTCGGCCCCCTCGTATCAGAAAACTATTGGGCCGTATACTGAGTGACAACTTTTTGGGCTGAATTTTGACGAAAAATCATAAAACCTTGTCTTAACCGCGTAACACGATAATATTAATGTTTATTCATGTTTAAATGTTCTGATAAATTGGGTTGCTCTGGTTGAAGGCTGTGATGACTGTGTTTACTTATAATACCTTGTTAGTATGTAATGTTTTATTAAAGTATCAAGCATATTTGGCAGGTTAATAAAAGTCACCCCGGTAAATGAAACAACTTTATCTGGTAAAAAATGCTTGGTAAAAATAATTTGGGAGCATGCTTTGCATTTTTATGAGTACTAATTATTTGAGCCCCTAATATTTATATACCATAGAAAAAAATTACGCTATCGTGCGCCACCATTCTTCTTTCTTTCTGGCCTTAGGGTCTCAATGACAGAGATTCTTCCTGAAATCCAGGAGCAGATACTGGTAAGATTGGATGTCACAGATCTCATCCGATGCAAAAGCGTATGTAAGTCATGGAAATCTTTGATCTCCAGATCTCATTTTATTAAAGCTCATCTGAACCGTAGTCACATTAATGATCACAACAGTAACGAAATCGGTGATCGGAGGATCGTTATAGCTGATTTACCTGTTTGCTTGTCGCTATCACAAGGTCAAATGTGTGACTGGTTTCTTGAATCTCGACATTGTACTGTTGTTGGTTCATCCAATGGTCTAGTATGCCTGTTTATTTATGATCATGAATTTTTAATTGTCAATCCCGCGACTAGAGACGTGAAAACACTGACAAGCATGCAATATACCGGAACCAGTCCATGGTGTATGGGTTTTGGGTATGATGTAGCTTCAGATGATTACAAAGTTGTACTAGGTGTGAGGAATGGTAAGGATCGGACATGTTTTATAGTATTAATGTTGAAATCAAATGAGTGGAAATTTGTCCGAGAAGTGAAATATACCCGTGGTAGTTTTATTGGAACCTTATGCAATGGAGCGCTTCATTGGATAATGAAAGATCAAAATAAGAATAAAGTAATTCTTTCGTTTGATTTATCCAAGGAGGAATTTAATGAAATCCCCCACCCTGGTGATTTAGACTTTAAATTTTGTGTTATTCATGCTCTGGGTATTGTGAAAGGCTGTCTATGCATACATCTCCAAAAATTGCAACCCCATGATTTATGGATAATGAAGAGTTACAATGTAAAAGAGTCTTGGGAAAAGGTGGGACGAGATTTTGATATAAAGTATCAAGCTGTGCACTGTTTGAGACATGTGAATCAGGACATTCCCCATGAATTATTGTACAGGACTTGGGTGGTTCTTTTGTTTCCTGTATATGTGCAAAGCCTTGTATCTCCTCATATTAGCGGGATGCTGGAGGGAGAGGCAGGCCAAGAATAACAAGAGGAGTGGTAAGGTGAGTTATAATTATGATTTGTTTAGTTATCGTTTTTATAACATAATTATAGTCTATAGAGTTCCTTCTGACTTATGATTTTTTATTAGTCCAAGTATATGCTATTATCATCTTCTGCAGATTGTACCGCTTGTAGTAGTTTAAATACACTGATATCTTCCAGTTATATGGCAATCCTCATTGTAGTGTTCGTAGGAAAGCTTTATGTATGTGTATGTGACGTGTTCGCAAAGACGGAGCTACTGCAAGACTCGTGAGGGTCTTGGCCCTTCTACAAATTTGATTCTTTTACTAATTTACGCTATGTATTAAAAGTTTATATCTTAAAAGAAAGTTAATGTTTCACCCTCCTAACAATTTGGCCCTCCCATGCAACTAAAAGGTTTAAGCTCCGGCAATGGGTGTTTATCTGAAGCATGTAGAATTACAGTAGTGGATTTGAAGCTTATTAGTAGTCGATAGAACAAGTGATTAGTGTTACTCTGGGAACTCAAAACATTGTTCACATTGCTGGCACCTGAACTGGCGCTAACATTTCATAAACAGAAATTATAAGTGGCTTTCATTCACTTCTCATTTGAATCGTAACTCATTTTTTGTTCTTTGCATATACTATTTTATTTGGCACTCACTCACTTCGTATTTTGATTTCAGGAATTGAAGAATTTTTGGTTCTGGAGCGAGTCACAGAGTTTGGTACTGTTTAAGCAGTTAAGTTTACGCAGAATTGCTGTATGAACTTTGCTTGTGCTTTAATTAGGGATCTATCTTCCAGTCGTTTCAAGTATTATGTGTTCAGTGATTTTAAGTAACTTCCGTTTAATGTATTTCATGTACATAACTTATGTTGGATGATTTCTGTAAGTTTTTTAAGTTATTTAATTTATTTCAGAAAATGTGAATATTGTCATAAGCATAAATTGACTTAAAAAATAAATAAATAAATAAATAAATAAATAAAAATAAAATAAAATAATCAGGAGCTTTTGTGTCTTCACCTTGTGATGAACCTATTTAGTTTTGCTCTATATGATTGAATTTATTTCTTAGTAAGTATACGATCAAATATTATGTGGCATATGTGTTTTCATTAGCAAACAAAGCATATCAGTTTTAATTGTCACATAAGCTCGTACATCTGTGTTGTATCTAAAAATGTTCTGCTCAGCAGAATGTTTTGCAGAAAATTTTTTGTTGAACATTGTTGAGTGAATCTTTAATCTTTTAGTTTATATGTTAACAAGACCCCATTATTTTAGTTCCTTGTGGTTTTTCTGAGTATTAAGCTAATCATTATTAATGGTCTACATATTATGAATCAATGGCCATTTTATATATTTTTCTCGGCACTTTGACATTAAATCAAACACTGCAACTAAGTTTTTGATGTTCAGACACAGATTAAAATACAGATGTACGAGCTTATGTGACATTTATGTACCAATATGATAAACATGGTCGTTTATGTACCAATATGCTAAACCAAAGTTGAAATTATGTAAAATAATTGGTAATTCTTCATATCTTCATCATTTACATTTGCATCGTTAGTCCTTTTATACTAACGGTCGTTAGTTCAGTTAGCTAAGTCCAATTGCAAAATGGCAATGTTATTCCTTTACACTAACGGTCGTTTGCAGCATTAGGCCTTTATACCAACGATCGTTGCAACAGTTGCCACGTTAGTCCTTTATACCAAAGATCGTTTGCAACATTAGTCCCAAAAAAATCTAAAATAAAAAATTTCTAAAAAAATCAAAAGAAAAGTTCGAAAAAATTCTAAAAAAAGTTTTTTTGTCGAAGAACTTTTTTTACGAAAAAAATAATTCGATTTTTTTTAGAAAAAAAAATTTGTAAAATACAATTTTTTCTCAAAATTTTTTTTAGAAATTATAACCCACCATCTTGGTCAAAAAAACTTTTTTTAGACTTTTTTTTTTAGAAAAAATTGTCTTTTTTAGAATCTTTTTTCTAAAAAAGATTTTGAATTATTTTTCTTCGGAAAAAAAGTTTTTCGACAAAAAAACTTTTTTTAGAAATATTTTTTTTAGAAAAAAAATTAGAAATTTTTTTCTAAAAAAATTTTTCGGATTTTTTTTTTCGAAAAAAAGTTGTTCTACAAATAAAGTTATTTTAAAATTTCTTTTAGAAATTTTTTATTTTAGAAATTTTTTTCGGACTAATTTTGCAAACAATCTTTGGTATAAAGGACTAACGTGGCAACTATTGCAACGATCGTTGGTATAAAGGACTAACGCTGCAAACGGCCGTTAGTGTAAAGGACTAACATTGCCACTTTGCAATTGGACTTAGCTAACTGAACTAACGGCCGTTAGTATAAAGGACTAACGATGCAAATGTAAGAAATGATGATATGAAGAATTACCCATTATTGTACATAATTTTAACTTTGGTTTAGCATATTGGTACATAAATGACCATGTTTAACCAACTGGGCTAGCTCAGTTGGCCACCAAGGATAACCTTGGGGAGGTTTCCTTGGAGAGGTCTCAGGTTCGAGTCTCACCATGGACCTTCTGGGGCCCGAAATAATAGAAGCAGGAGTAGGGTTTATCCCCTAAGGAGAAAGGTTCGAGGATTGCATACTGCCCAATTGGATGTCACTGTGGGCTCGGATCACTAACTACTAACTCGCCGTTAAAAAAAATAAAAAAAAATAATAAAAAAAAATGACCATGTTTATTATAGTGGTACATATGAGAAAGCTTATTTATCATTTTTTACTTTTACCCTTATATTTATATGTTCATAAGACCCATTATTTTAGTTCCTTGTGGTTTTTCTGAGTAAAAAGCTAATCATTATTAAAGGTTTACATAATTGTTCTTAAAATCATGTACTAACCAACAACTAGCTTATGCTATTATGAATCACTGGCCAATTTATAGTTATTTTTTGGCACTTTGACATTAAATCAAACACTGCCTCAAACACATATTAACACGTTAATTAAGTATTTAACCAATGTAAATAGCATTAAGTCGTTGTAGTATAGTGGTAAGTATTCCCGCCTGTCACGCGGGTGACCCGGGTTCGATCCCCGGCAACGGCGATTTTTTTCCAGCCTTTTTTGTAGCGCTTCTAGTGGGCTTGGTCTAATTTCATACTTCTTTACAGAAGTTTTTGTTGATACTTAAAATTTTGGATTTTAGTCATTTGTGTAATCTGATTGGTGGTTCTCCATCGACTTGTGTCAAATACAATAATACATAATTCATAGTTGGAAAATATTATATTATCAAAATCATATAATGTATTTAATTACATTATTCTGAAGATTTGTTTAGCCTCGAAATAATAAGATTTGTTTTTCTAAAAATATAATGGTAATTATTTAATTGCGAATTTCTATATGCAAACTTAACAATGAGATGGTTGATTTGTAAAAACTAAACTCCCCTTATTGCAAACGCATCATAGAATAGTTTTGACTTAATGAACTCACGTGATTTTTGGGGCAAAAATATAACACACAACTAGGGTTCAATGGCAGAACTTGCCCATGAAATGATTGAGCAGATATTGATAGCATCAGACGTGAAGGATCTCATCCGATTCAAGTGCGTGTGTAAGTCATGGAATACTTTACTATCCGACCCTTGTTTTATTAAATCCCATATGCACCATAGTTACTTCAAAGATGTCAACAATAAAAATGGATTTAGACACAGAAGGATAGTTATGTCTAGGTTTGGTTGTGGCTATTTTGATGATAATACCTTACGTTGTTATGAAGTTGATGACCATCATTTTGACGTCCATAATTGTCACGTTATTGGTTCTTCGAATGGTCTCGTATGTATCTCTCCTTTTGATGCTCAAGTTATAGTATCCAATCCCATGACAAGAGACGTGAAAAATTTGAGGAATCCCGAAATTCCTCATATTATGTCGTTATGTTGGGGTTTTGGTTATGATTCATCCACAGATGATTACAAGGTTATACTAGGGTTTAGGAAAGGTGAAAATTTGACATGTTTTCAAGTGTTAAGTTTGAAATCAGATGTTTGGAAAGACGTTGGAGATTTGAAGTATACGTGTGCTACCTTATGCAATGGGGCGCTACATTGGTTTATGTATGATCAATACAAAAAGAAAGTCATTCTTTCATTTAATTTATCTGATGAGGAATTTAAAGAAATCCCACAACCTGATGATGCGTTCTATAAATCTTGTATTGGTCGTCGTTGTCAGACTATGAGTTTGGGGATTATGGAAGAAAACTTATGTGTATTTTATCGCAAAATGTATCCCTATCACATATGGATAATGAAAAACAACAATGTAAAACAATCTTGGGATTTGATGCCACGTGATGGAAATATGAAGTATGACGTTATGTACTATTTGAAAGAGCTGAAGGAATACATTCCCAAAAAAAATGTATTTTGTTATAATAATACGCGTCTCATTAGGGCTCAAGAGTTGATTGGTTACCCAGTATTTGTGCAAAGCCTGGTAACTTCCCATATTCAGAGTCCGGAGCCACAAGGATCTAACGGAGTCACATTCATGGACAAAGGACTGAAAGGAAAAGGATCAGAAGCAAATTCAAAAGCTTCTATTAAAGGAAAAGGATCAGAAGCAAATTCAAAAGCTTCTATTTATGTGAGCAGTGCCATAGCGCTTATGAAAGGTTCTAAAATAATTGAAAACTCTCTGCAAGATGATAGGAGACTGAAGAGAAAGAGTCAGGCAATGGATGGCAATAGGAGTATTAGAACCACGTGAGACTCGGCCAAACTGGCCAAGACCCAGTTAGAACCACGTGAGACTCGGCCATTCTGGCCAAGACCCAGTTNATGATTCATCCACAGATGATTACAAGGTTATACTAGGGTTTAGGAAAGGTGAAAATTTGACATGTTTTCAAGTGTTAAGTTTGAAATCAGATGTTTGGAAAGTCGTTGGAGATGGAAAGTCAATGGGGCGCTACATTGGTTTATGTATGATCAATACAAAAAGAAAGTCATTCTTTCATTTAATTTATCTAATGAGGAATTTAAAGAAATCCCACAACCTGATGATGCGTTCTATAAATCTTGTATTGGTCGTCGTTGTCAGACTATGAGTTTGGGGATTATGGAAGAAAACTTATGTGTATTTTATCGTGAAATGTATCCCTATCACATATGGATAATGAAAAACAACAATGTAAAACAATCTTGGGATTTGATGCCACGTGATGGAAATATGAAGTATGACGTTATGTACTATTTGAAAGAGCTGAAGGAATACATTCCCAAAAAAAATGTATTTTGTTATAATAATACGCGTCTCATTAGGGCTCAAGAGTTGATTGGTTACCCAGTATTTGTGCAAAGCCTGGTAACTCCCCATATTCAGAGTACGGAGCCACAAGGATCTAACGGAGTCACATTCATGGACAAAGGACTGAAAGGAAAAGGATCAGAAGCAAATTCAAAAGCTTCTAATTATGTGAGCAGTGCCATTGCGCTTATGAAAGGTTCTGAAATAATTGAAAACTCTCTGCAAGATGATAGGAGACTGAAGAGAAAGAGTCAGGCAATGGATGGCAATAGGAGTACTAGAACCACGTGAGACTCGGCCAATCTGGCCAAGACCCAGTTAGAACCACGTGAGACTCGGGCATTCTGTGTTGGAGTATGCTCGTGTCATAATAAATAGTTATATGGCTAGACATATGTGAGCCTATGGGGTCACACACTTATACACAGAGACACCATTATATATATTGTATTTATCGTATTTACACTATATATACGACTACGTAACTCGGGATCAATAACGGGCTACTAATAACTAAGCT
>LBNU01015088.1:447980-458511 GCA_014162995.1 Artemisia annua | reverse complement strand
TCTAACTGGGTCTTGGCCAGAATGGCCGAGTCTCACGTGGTTCTAACTGGGTCCTGGCCAGAATGACCGAGACTCACGTGGTTCTAACTGCGTCTTGGCCAGAATGGCCGAGTCTCACGTGGTTCTAACTGGGTCATGGCCAGAATGGCCGACTCTCACGTGGTGCTAAGTGGGTCTTTGCCAGAATGGCCGAGTCTCACAAAACGACATCATGTACGACATGGCAAGGAACCATTTCCCTAATTCATGTGAGTTATTTTGAATACAAGTAAACTTGGTAATGAAATTTATGTAATGAATCGCACGAGTTGGGGCACAAATGTTTCAAGACACGACGTTGTGAGGGATTGTGGTCGAACGTAGGATACGTTAAAAACGACATCATGTACGACATGGAAAGGAACCATTTCCCTAATTCATGTGAGTTATTTTGAATACAAGTAAACTTCGTAAAGAAATTTATGTAATGAGAACCAATTTCATGTACATTGAGGAAATGAGACTACAGGAAGAACCGGAGAGACATTTGTATACTAAACAGGTTGTTTTTAGTCTCATAATGTCACCCGTTGTCTTCCGGTAGTCTCATTTTCTCAATATAAATGAAATTGGTTCTCATTACATAAATTTCATTACCAAGCATATTTTTCTTCAAAATAACTCACATTAATTAGTGTCAAGACTTGAATCCATGGTTCTTCGCTCGCGTTGGGGACAAATGTTTCCAGAAACGATGTTGTGAGGGATCCTGGTCGATACGTACCATAGGTTAAAAACGACCTCTCATGAATCAAGGTAAAGACTTGAATTCATGGTTCTTCGCTCACGTTGGGGAAAAATGTTTCAAGAAAAGACGTTGTGAGGGATCCTGGTCGATACGTACCATAGGTTAAAAACGACCTCACATGAATCAGGGTAAAGTCTTGAATCCATGGTTCTTCGCTCGCGTTGGGGACAAATGTTTCAAGTCACATAAATCAGGGTTAAGAAGCACGAGTTGGGGCACAAATGTTTCAAGACACGACGTTGTGAGGGATCGTGGTCGAACGTACCATACGTTAAAAACGACATCATGTACGACATGGCAAGGAACCATTTCCCTAATTCATGTGAGTTATTTTGAAGACAAGTAAACTTGGTATTAATGAAATTTACCTTGATTTCATGTATGTATATTGAGAAAATGTCACCCGTTGTGAGGTCGTGTTTTTAACGTATGGTACGTTCGACCACGATCCCTCACAACGTCGTGTCTTGAAACATTTGTGCCCCAACTCGTGCTTCTTTACCCTGGTTTATGTGACTTGAAACATTTGTCCCCAACGCGAGCGAAGAACCATGGATTCAAGACTTTACCCTGATTCATGTGAGGTCATTTTTAACCTATGGTACGTATCGACCAGGATCCCTCACAACGTCTTTTCTTGAAACATTTTTCCCCAACGTGAGCGAAGAACCATGAATTCAAGTCTTTACCTTGATTCATGAGAGGTCGTTTTTAACCTATGGTACGTATCGACCAGGATCCCTCACAACATCGTTTCTGGAAACATTTGTCCCCAACGCGAGCGAAGAACCATGGATTCAAGTCTTGACACTAATTAATGTGAGTTATTTTGAAGAAAAATATGCTTGGTAATGAAATTTATGTAATGAGAACCAATTTCATTTATATTGAGAAAATGAGACTACCAGAAGACACAGGGTGACATTATGAGACTAAAAACCACCTGTTTAGTCTACAAATGTCTCTCTGGTTCTTTCTGTAGTCTCATTTCCTCAATGTACATGAAATTGGTTCTCATTACATAAATTTCATTACCAAGTTTACTTGTCTTCAATATAACTCACATGAATTAGGGAAATGGTTCCTTGCCATGTCGTACATGATGTCGTTTTTAACGTATGGTACGTTCGACCACGATCCCTCACAACGTCGTGTCTTGAAACATTTGTGCCCCAACTCGTGCTTCTTTACCCTGATTTATGTGACTTGAAACATTCGTCCCCAACGCGAGCGTAGAACCATGGATTCAAGACTTTACCCTGATTCATGTGAGGTCGTTTTTAACCTATGGTACGTATCGACCAGGATCCCTCACAACGTCTTTTCTTGAAACATTTTTCCCCAACGTGAGCGAAGAACCATGAATTCAAGTCTTTACCTTGATTCATGAGAGGTCGTTTTTAACCTATGGTACGTATCGACCAGGATCCCTCACAACATCGTTTCTGGAAACATTTGTCCCCAACACGAGCGAAGAACCATGGATTCAAGTCTTGACACTAATTAATGTGAGTTATTTTGAAGAAAAATATGCTTGGTAATGAACTTTATGTAATGAGAACCAATTTCATTTATATTGAGAAAATGAAACTACCAGAAGACACAGGGTGACATTATGAGACTAAAAACCACCTGTTTAGTCTACAAATGTCTCTCTGGTTCTTTCTGTAGTCTCATTTCCTCAATGTACATGAAATTGGTTCTCATTACATAAATTTCATTACCAAGTTTACTTGTCTTCAATATAACTCACATGAATTAGGGAAATGGTTCCTTGCCATGTCGTACATGATGTCGTTTTTAACGTATGGTACGTTCGACCACGATCCCTCACAACGTCGTGTCTTGAAACATTTGTGCCCCAACTCGTGCTTCTTTACCCTGATTTATGTGACTTGAAACATTCGTCCCCAACGCGAGCGTAGAACCATGGATTCAAGACTTTACCCTGATTCATGTGAGGTCGTTTTTAACCTATGGTACGTATCGACCAGGATCCCTCACAACGTCTTTTCTTGAAACATTTTTCCCCAACGTGAGCGAAGAACCATGGATTCAAGTCTTTACCTTGATTCATGAAAGTCGTTTTTAACCTATGGTACGTATCGACCAGGATCCCTCACAACATCGTTTCTGGAAACAATTGTCCCCAACGCGAGCGAAGAACCATGGATTCAAGTCTTGACACTAATTCATGTGAGTTATTTTGAAGAAAAATATGCTTGGTAATGAAATTTATGTAATGAGAACCAATTTCATGTATATTGAGAAAATGAGACTACCGGAAGACAAAGGGTGACATTGTGAGACTAAAAACAACCTGTTTAGTCTATAAATGTCTCGCTGGTTCTTCCTGTAGCAGTGGCCCAAAGGATAAAATGAAGTGGAAATGGTGATGTTGTTGGGCAGTTGGGCTTGGGTTCTCGGTCCAACAAAAGAAAAGAAAGAAATGATTTAATGGGCTTGTGAGATTGTGACTACAACAAGAAGTATATATCAATGGGCAGCTTGTTCATTAAT
The DNA here is from genome assembly GCA_014162995.1 of Artemisia annua. Lineage (NCBI taxonomy): Eukaryota > Viridiplantae > Streptophyta > Magnoliopsida > Asterales > Asteraceae > Artemisia > Artemisia annua. The sequence goes on along the minus strand of LBNU01015088.1, from coordinate 455,204 downwards.
TATTGTTAGCAAGGAGTATATATATATATCAATGATTTTACAAGATTAATTAAAAAAAATTAAATGATTCGACCCATTTCCTTTTTACTTAAATATTTTACCTATCTGATATAAACCCAACTCAAATGACCCATTTTTATCTAAAGTGGTTGAAACTCTTGTGTACCACCACCATCAAATGACCCATATATATTTGCTTATAATAAAAGCCGCTAAAAAATATTAGGAAAAACAATGCATCAATCAACATACATGTAGTTTATAATGAAATGGGAAATTATAGAACTCGTCAAATTTCACCCAACAACGAGGACGATATCTAGTTTAGTCTTTTAAACCTTGTCAGCTTCAAGCTTTCGACTCCTTCAGTAGCATTTCTTTTCCCAAAAGAATAAACCATCTGTTGAGAAAATCTTTTATTCAAAACTTTCTAGTGCGAAGTGTTGTAAATATATTGGGTGAAGAAAACGTGAATATCAATTCTATGAGTGTCGGCAGGACTCCACAAAGAAAACAAGCGGTCATGGTGATTGGTTTTGATGAAACCGAGCAAAGAGGCTTTGAAGAAGATTGATGAGATTCCGGCTGTTGAGGAGTTTGCTTTTCTCGCTCTGTAGTCATGGTTTTTTGGTCAAATTTCTTGCTGAGAAAGGACCAAGTTCAGAAATGGTAATGATCTAGTTTATTTTGTTGTGTAGAAGTTCAGCAGAACGTGATAAATTAGACATTGGAACAGAATGCTGAACGATTCTTTACTTTTTCTTTATTTTACTTTTGTCACGTTAGCATTGGCCTTGGATTTTCTAAACTCGACACACAACACACCATTATTATAACGTGATACTTGACGCCATTCAACATTGTACATATATATAAGAAATTTAATTGTCCAAATTAAAACAACGAATGCATCATAAAAATCTCCGTACATGATGAAAACTACTAATATATAACCACAATAACATTAGGATCCCAAAAGCATGTCATGGAATGAAACTGCTAATTAGAAGCTAAACATTGTTTTCAAACAACCCAACAAAAAAAGGACATGTTAACTTCTACACATCCTTTCCAAAAGACAACCCCAGCCCACAATCTCCTGCTCCATAGCTGATCCCTTCACTCCCTTAGTCCGTTATAGTACCGCGCCTGTAAATTCATAAAAGAAACAACAATAAATCATGCTGCAACAGGCCACATACTACAATTCCAAACCCAATCGAAACACACATGGTGTTGTTCTGTTGCCTTGATCATTAGGTATTATTTCAACCCGATCATTTTTCCAAACACCCACACATGAATATGGTGTTCCTAAGTCTATGCCTATAGCCGTCGTGTCTTCTCCACTTCCCTCCATTGTAGTTTACGATTAATATGCCAGGTAAGGTTCACTTTGAATTTGTGTTTACTTTTTACCCTTTGGCCTTTTATAAAATTCTGTAACCCAATGTATATATTTAGTACGCTATACGCCCTATCTTTTTAACGAGGGTAATGTTAAACAAGCCCTAAATTTTTGAAGACCTTCGATTTTTTAGGACTTTGTATATATATAAAGTCTCTCGATCGAAGTGTTGTCTTAAAGAATAAGAATCCAATTAGCCTATGAACGTTAAATTATCCAAAAAAATTGGGACTAGTTATAGAAATTTAAGCCCAATATATTAATTATCGATTGCTAGTCAGCTTTCATTTTCTTCAAAAAAATGGTAGGGACTGAGGCTCTGGAGGCTTTACAACTTTCTTCATTTAGGGAATAGCGCAGATGGATCAATCACGCGGTTCTGCAGCGTCCTCCAACTCGCAGTCCGTTCCCCTTCACTTTCTTTGCTGGACGGGATATAATGTCCATTTTTGCATGAAAAACAAGCAAATGTCAAATTCAGCCCATTTAAAATGTGTTTAGAAGACTTTAATCAACAAGCATTAATGAATCGAAGTTTAATTTTACACACGCACAAGCATTTAATCGGTTTCACTAATGAATCAAAATTTAATTTTCCACACCCACAAACATATTTTTTATCTCCTCATGTATCATTCTTCACTCAAAATTTGCTTTTAAAGATGCTAAAGAAATGAATGTAGAACGAAAATTTCAAAGAAAAATGAACTATTTGTAGAATATGATGATATTTGTTGACAATGAAACTATATATAAAAATCGGGGAGGAGACTTTCAGAACCGATAATTTTTTATACATTGTAGATCAAGGTATTTAAGCACTTGAAAGTTTAACCAATTTGGATTTAAAAACTAATAAAAGATTTCACGTTTAAAAAAGCTAGACAAATAAATTTGTACAAAATATTTTTCGACAAATAATATAAATGAAAAAGACATATTTTAAAGCTTTTCTTTAGGCTTCTGTAAAGGTTGAGCCTCTATTAATGATGATTCATTAATTAATTTCTTATCTATGGATGGAAATAAGTACTTGGCGATAATCTGATTCATGATTATTATGATGCTATTTCATAATGAGCCATAATGGAAAGTGTTTATATTGTTATTGATATGAATTAATATGGAGATAACTAAGCTAGGTTAAGAGAGAATGAGCAAGAATGGCCTAATACTCATTAGGTTGCATTAGAGAATTAGTCATGCGTAAATGTAGAGATATGTGGATGATTGTGTGGGATAGAAGTTAAGTAGAAAGCACTATGAGACGTAGTTACCTAAGATATCATGTATAAGTAAAGCATAACACTAATACGTATAGTATGTCATGATTAGACTAAGTTGAAGGTGTCTTCAATGAGAAAAAACGAGGCAATAGGTATATGAAAATGTGAAGTCTTGAGAGTAAATGACTAAAGGTGTCAAGTGTGGAGAAATGTATAAATGAAGAGTCTAATGTGTTAAGATTTATATATGTCTATAGCCAAGTATTTTTGAGTAAGATATGAATAAAACCCTTTTTCGGGTTAGTCGAGTTAACGCCAAGTTTGAAGTAAGTTAATAAATATGTGTGAATGCATCACATGATATAATAGGATGAGTTTATGTGAATGAGATATGTTAAACCTAATGTGCTAAAGAATAGTAAAGTAAAAGTTTTAATGTTGGTGTGGCACAAAATGATTTATGTAAGTGTGATTAAGTCAAATATGATTGAATGATGTTAAACTAATGTGTTTAAGTATGCAAAAGTACGAATATAGTGATTTGCGATGATATAAATGTTTTATATTGAATAGCAACCTTCGAGGTAATGGAATCAACCCTTCGGGGTAAGAGCTATAGTACCCTTCGTTGTAAGTGAAAGTACACCCGAGATTATGTTTAGTATCCGGTGTGGTAAGTAAAGAGAAGAATGAGATGAAATATGGAGTAAGAGAGTTCTTACTTGGGGTATACAATGATTAATAACGTTCAAAGGAGTTTTTATAAGTTTTCCTACAAAAGGTCACATTTTTAAAAGAAATGATGGTTGAATGATAGTTATGTTATATTAGATTATATTACCAATTAGTTACTAAACGAAAGCTTACATTTTAATTGTCAAATGTTATGTAGGTTTTCAAGTTTGCAAGGTAATAATAAGGAGTTTACGCTGATTAGAAGAGGAAATGAAGGTTATTCGTCCTTGTTAGCACAGAAGGCGAGTAAGTCTTGAGAACCGTGCAAGAACAAGTTAAACCCCCAAGTGTGTTGTAAGATTGAGTCACTTGAATAGTCAAGTGTTTTAAAGTCGATGTTTTATTAAATGTTGTAAGTGGATATTGTTATTTTCAAACAGGGGTGAGCATCGGGTCAAAATCAATCCAGATCGAAAAAACCGGACCAGACCGAGACCTTTTTAGCCCAAAACCATGGACCGAGGATCGGAGCGAATGTCTTCAGTCTGGTCCGGGTCGGTCCGGTCCGAGAAGGCATTATTGATCGGTAGTACGTAAGATTGGACCGAACCGAGGATCGAACATGAGGTAAAGTGTGGACGGAGGACCGGACCGAAAAAGGTTCGATCTGGTCCACGGTCCGATATGCTCACTCCTATTTTCAAGTACTGGAAAATGGGTAGAAAGGAGTGTTTGGCATAACACTCTTGTTTCGTGAAATTTGGATTTCGTGCGTTTTTAATGTAAAATCTTTGCATAGATATAAAAATATATATTGAATGAAGTGTGTTTTATGAGTTTCGTGAAATGTGCAAGTACCTTTTACGGAAAATGTAGTTTGGATTTATAGAAAGCCTATAAGGCGTACAAGGCCGTTTCTTTTAAGGTTTTGTTGGGGGCATTTTATCTATAATTATATTTTATTTTAACTATAGTGGATATATATTGCATGTGTATGTAGTATGCAAATAGTCCTAAAACTTATACAGTACCTCTCATAATCTCATAACATTTACTCCATCTTTCCTAATTTATTTGTCTACTATTGACTTTTGAAGTCAATCTTTTTTAACTTTGACTTTAAATTTTGTTGTTTGTGTTATATAATAATTGATGAAAATTATACCCAATGAAATTTTATTTAAAACTCAATCTATTCATATATTTTGCATCAAGTATTATATAACATAAAAGCAAATATTTAAGGTCAAAGTTTTAAAAGAAAGACTTAAAAAATCAAAAGTAGACAAATAAATTGGGACGGAGCCATTTGTTATGTAAGACAGTTACACAACTTTAAAATGTTTACGTAATAGTGGAGATATGTTTATCAAACTCATAAACTTTATAAAATATTGATGTGGCATGAAATATCAAACTTCTATGAATTAACCATAGTGGATACCTTAATTACTAGAATTTGTATTCATCATAAAGGTGTATATACAATGAAAGTTTTATAAAAAAAAAGTCTACAAAGTATCAAATGATTTATAAATTGAGTCATCATTACAAATAAAGGTTTATGATAACATGAAATGAAATACGTCCAAGTATATATATTAACCTTTTGATGTCAAACTGATTAGAGGTGATATCCAATACTCTAACAGGTATGAACCCCTCCATTATGCCACATTAATCAAAGTACTTAAAACTTTAAGTTAAAAATTTGCAGAAATAAATTTGTTATACAGAAACAAGTACCTTAGATAAGCATCCATGAAAAGATGAACAGAAAAGAAAAAATTATAGATCAAGTAACCTAATGAACAAGATAATTGGTTGAAAATTAAATCGATATTCTAGAGTTACCCGTTACTCTTTAAACCAAAATAAGCGTTCAAACCACTTCGGCTTTTTCTCCTTTTCCAATTTCTCCATGTTCATCTTTAACCTCATCTGATAAGAAACAAATACAAGATTATAGAGACCTAAATAGTTTAGTGATCTTAAGGTAAGTGCAAAAATATTATATAAATAGCTAGAAATGAACCTTCATCTCCTTAAGCTCGGCCAGCGATGCATCTTTGTTGTCATGGAGCCACTGAGTCATCTCGGCAATAGCATTCTCCATTTTGATCAAGCTCTCTGGGTGCATGCCCTTCTTAATATTGTGTTCTTTGATCTTTTTCTTCATGTCGTAAATGAGATTATCTAATTCATACTGTGCTTCTGCTTTCATTTTGAATTCTTTGTCCTCATTTTGGTACTGCTCGCAATCTTTTAGCATCATCTGAATCTCTTTCTCGGAAAGACTTCCATTTTCATTGGTAATGGTGAGTTTTTGTCTCTTATGTGTTGATAATATTTCACTTGTGACTGTTAGGATACCATTCGAATCTATTTCAAAGCATACATTGACAATTGGAATTCTTTTTGGAGCAAGTGGGATTTCCAAAACTGTTAACTCACCCAACAGATGGTTATCAGTAGATTTGGCTCGTTCACCTTGATACACCTTGAAAGTTAAGGAAGATTGGTTGTCTTTCGATGTAGTATAGTTTTTGGTTCTCTTTGTAGGTATTTGAGTGTTCCGCGGGATCACCACGTTAAATACATCTCCAACCACATTTACACCAAGGGACAAAGGAGTGACGTCCAGTAGCAACAGATCACGGACCCTTTTATCACTGTGACCACTTAACTTTGCAGCCATAACCGCTGCACCATATGCAACAGCCTCGTCAGGGTTCACATTCTTACATAGTTCCTTTCCATCAAAAAGTTCCTGCAACATACGCTGGACCATTGGTATCCTCGTTGAGCCACCAACAAGAATAATCTCATCTACCCATGACTTTTGAATTTTTGCATCATGTAAACACATCTCTATAGTCTTGATGCACTTATCAAACAAGCTCATATTTAGTTCTTCAAATTTTGCTCGAGTAAACTTCATTGAAAAATCAATTCCTTCATGCAAGCAGTCTAATTCGATTGATGTACGAGAAGTTGATGAAAGAATCCTTTTTGCTTTTTCGCAAGCAAATCTCAACCTCCCCAATGCTCTTTGATTACCAGTCAAGTCCTTATCCCATTTCTTTTTGAATTCCCGAACACAGTGATTGACCATGTTGTTATCAAAATCCTCACCTCCCAAACGTGTGTCACCACTAACCGCCTTCACATTAAAAGTACCCTTATCTTCAATGGTTATTAGAGAGATATCAAAGGTACCACCACCCAAATCAAAGACGAGCACATTTATCTTCCCAATAATGGCAAATTTATTGTCTAGACCATATGCAATTGCTGCTGCTGTAGGCTCGTTGATCATACTCAAGATATTTAGGCCAGCAATAGTACCTGCATTCTTTGTTGCTTGACGTTGTGAATCATTAAAATAAGCTGGGACAGTTATCACCGCATCCTTAACAACTTTACCAAGGTAAGCTTCAGCAATTTCTTTCATATTACTAAGAAGCATTGCAGAAATTTCTTCTGCCAAAAATTCCCTTTCTTCACCTTTGTAGGTGAGTGCAATCTTTGGTGTGTCGGCAGGCCCTTCTATGACCCTAAAAGGCCACAACTTCAAGTCATCTTGCACTTTGGGATCGCTGAACCTCCTTCCAATCAACCTTTTAGCATCTGAAGATAAACAGTTAGTTAAGCAATTAGCCAAGTAATAAGTGGCAGAATATAGCCAGCAAAAAGATATACAATAAATATGACTCAGAATATACAAATATACATATGCTGTAGATATCTGAGCACCTCGCAATTTGCTTAATATATAACTAATGCAGCTCTTGTAGAAGCCAAAGCTAAAGTAACTGTTTGCGTTCATTTAAATTTATTATATTCCATTTAATGCACAAAGAAGGCAAACAAACATAACTTATAAATAAACGAGCATAATCAATATCGTGTACG
>LBNU01015088.1:398114-444157 GCA_014162995.1 Artemisia annua | reverse complement strand
ACAACCCTAAATAAAGTTTATCGAACTTTATCTTCTCTAAAACTCTCTAACTAATAACAATGACTTAGGGATCCTTTTATAGGCACAAGGAAAACCCTAGTCGGTTTACAATACTTGAACGACAAGTATACAATCCCTAACTAATAGAATATTCTAGATATACACAATACATTCTAAAATAACTCTTCAGTCTTTATCTTCAAACGATTTAGTCTTTATCTTTATCTAGCAGTACTTTGACTTAGTCAACGAGCAGCACCTTGATAAACAGCAGTACTTTGATCAACAGCAGTACTTTGAACAGCACTTTGATTATTTCAGCAGTACTTTGACTTTATAACCCAACAAATCTTAAAAAAAAAAAGTCAACAATAACAATATTGATATACAAGAATAATTTTTTATAACTTCAAAATTATAGAATGAAACAACATACCATTCCACCATCCGACCTGTTTCGAAACTCACACAAAAACTCCATCTTAGGTCAAACAACAACAACGAAAACTTAAATTTAAGTTAAATAACACCAATAAAACAAAGATATTAAAGCATATTGAAAACAAACGAATGCAACGACTTATATAGACTATGAATACGTAAACACAATTGTTGCCACTCTACAGAACCGTACATGAGATTTTCACCTCAATATTTTACTTGCCCATAATTCCAGTAATTAACATCGTATCACATTTTTACATTTCTTTCGGATGCCTTTTTCCATTCCCTTTCTGTTACAAAGCATCATTGTGTGTTGGTGACCCTAATCAAAATCTATTACCTTCATTCTTTTCTTTTCATTTTTCTGCTGCTAATCAATGTTCATGTTAAGTTTTTTAATGATATCTGTTTGTAAACCTTTTGTTTTTAATTTATAAAAATATATTATTATTAAACTATTTGTTTTTAATTGATAAAAATATATTATTAAAAAAATTAGAAAAAACTCCGTGCGTGCACGGGTATTATAACTAGTACATAACATAACATCATTTGTTCGCAACAACATAGTTTTTGAGTTCAATTTATGAAGTCGCAATCCTCTAAAAAGTGTTAACAAAATAAACATTGTAAAAGTAATATCAAGCGTAGGATCTAACCAATCTTCATTTAACGGCCAAGAAAGAAAGCAACAAATTTTTTGGTTAAGGGGGTAGTTTATTTGATCCGTTTTTTAATTTCACCATCAAACTTCCAATTGTAATAACTTTCAAAAGATAAACTTTTACAAAAAAAACTGATTTCACTATAATTATTAAAATTTAATTCTCTTTACTTGTGAACTTTGATATATAAATTGATTATTATTATTATTATTATTTTTTAAGATGGTATTAATTTTCGACATCTTAGCCCTAATTTTGTCTAACTTAAAGATTGAATTACGCAAAAGTTAAAACATGAAAGTTATAGACTTTGGCACTTCATTACCCAAAAATTTGAAGCACCAAATTCCGATATAATATGAGTGAGATATTGCACTTTGAAAATGATGTTTTAAACATTTAGTGCACACAAGGTGTTTGATAAAATGCTTAAGATATATTTTAATTTCTTATAAAAGTACATTTAAATGCACTAATTGGTGTACCACTATACATTTTTAGTTATTGCTCATAAAAAAATTGATTAACAAGACCGATGACCAAGATTAACTAATAAACAAGACAACCTCAATCTATATGTTGTTTGTAAGCGTTCATCCTAATCCATGTTGTTCATCAATGTTCTTCAGGAACATACTCTGTTCATCAATATTTTTCATCATCAACTTGATTCTGAGCCATGAACAAATTTCAACAAATTTTTGTTTGACCGTTTATTTTTTCACAACTATTTTCAAACCAAAAAAATTTTCCTATACAAAATTATCTTATGTCCAAACTTTGAGTTCTGACCATCATGGTGTGCCCATATCTACCTTTTAAGTCTCCTTGATATGACGATTATAGTTATTTTTTAGACTTCTTAATTTGGTTTCACTTTTTTAATTGAAGCAACATCATGTTTCCTAAGCATTTTGCTCATATGATTGGTCACATGTTATGGTTTATTTAATAAGCATTCTTTATAATCTAAAAATTCATTTAATAAACACTAATTATACACTTAAATAAACGTGTTTAGATATATATTTTCTCATTTAATTCACTAAATCTTTCCATTTGAATAAAGCTTTCCATTTTCTCATTTAACACACTAAAACTTTCCATTTAAAATTAGTTTCCTTAAAATAAATTTTTGTTTAAAAAATTAACGTTGTTTCTAAAATTATCCAACTTTTACCATTTGTTCTTTTCTTACGGATCATCTCAATCTGGTTATCAATGCCGATCCATATTTTAATCTTAATTTATTAAAAAGGAACTTGTATGATATTGTTGTCCTCTTGGATTATGACGAAGATTTGGGAACGTCAATGGCTAATTGTTATACGAAACAATTAACCACAATATTTTAATTATTATATTTGTCGCTATAAAATCACGTCGTTATATACATATAGAAAATGTATAGCTCACTTGGGTTGCAAATTTGAAATTTAAAAAGATTAAGGTGTCGCTTAAACATTAGTAAGTTGTGGGCCCAATCCACGACTTTCGCATATGCAAACCACCTTAAATTATTGTGGGCCCAAAACCTTCGTAAAATCCATCAACATTTATTATTCATCATTCATCCATCCTAGGGTAATCTAGTTCTTTTTCTTGGTCGTCTACGTCGTTGTCGCCAAGGTTGCTATCTTGGGGGATTTATGTAAGTATCATATAAAAGATAAATTTGAGTTTATTAGTTATATCTTCTTTTCAATGGGTAATCTCTGACATTTAACTTTATTTTACGGGTTTAAGCTCACCGTTACACAAAAAAAAAATCGGATAAAAACTTCTCATTTTAAGAAAGTTTATGGCCTCAACTTACTAAATATATCTTAACAAGTATACTGAGACCACTTCTTATAAAACCATCTCTTTTACACTTNCGTGCGTGCACGGGTATTATAACTAGTACATAACATAACATCATTTGTTCGCAACAACATACTTTTTGAGTTCAATTTATGAAGTCGCAATCCTCTAAAAAGTGTTAACAAAATAAACATTGTAAAAGTAATATCAAGCGTAGGATCTAACCAATCTTCATTTAACGGCCAAGAAAGAAAGCAACAAGTTTTTTGGTTAAGGGGGTAGTTTATTTGATCCATTTTTCAATTTCACCATCAAACTTCCAATTATAATAACTTTCAAAAGATTAACTTTTACAAAAAACTGATTTCACTATAATTATTAAAATTTAATTCTCTTTACTTGTGAACTTTGATATATAAATTGATTATTATTATTATTATTTTTTAAGATGGTATTAATTTTCGACATCTTAGCCCTAATTTTGTCTAACTTAAAGATTGAATTACGCAAAAGTTAAAACATGAAAGTTATAGACTTTGGCACTTCATTACCCAAAAATTTGAAGCACCAAATTCCGATACAATATGAGTGAGATATTGCACTTTGAAAATGATGTTTTAAACATTTAGTGCACACAAGGTGTTTGATAAAATGCTTAAGATATATTTTAATTTCTTATAAAAGTACATTTAAATGCACTAATTGGTGTACCACTATACATTTTTAGTTATTGCTCATAAAAAAATTGATTAACAAGACTGATGACCAAGATTAACTAATAAAAAGACAACCTCAATCTATATGTTGTTTGTCAGCGTTCATCCTAATCCATGTTGTTCATCAATGTTCTTCAGGAACATACTCTGCATCAATATTTTTCATCATCAACTTGATTCTGAGCCATGAACAAATTTCAACAAATTTTTGTTTGACCGTTTATTTTTTCACAACTATTTTCAAACCAAAAAAATTGTCCTATACAAAATTATCTTATGTCCAAACTTTGAGTTCTGACCATCATGGTGCGCCCATATCTACCTTTTAAGTCTCCTTGATATGACGATTATAGTTATTTTTTAGACTTCTTAATTTGGTTTCACTTTTTTAATCGAAGCAACATCAATGTTTCCTAAGCATTTTGCTCATATGATTGGTCACATGTTATGGTTTATTTAATAAGCATTCTTTATAATCTAAAAATTCATTTAATAAACACTAATTATACACTTAAATAAACGTGTTTAGATATATATTTTCTCATTTAATTCACTAAATCTTTCCATTTGAATAAAGCTTTCCATTTTCTCATTTAACACACTAAAACTTTCCATTTAAAATTAGTTTCCTTAAAATAAATTTTTGTTTAAAAAATTAACGTTGTTTCTAAAATTACCCAACTTTTACCATTTGTTCTTTTCTTACGGATCATCTCAATCTGGTTATCAATGCCGATCCATATTTTAATCTCAATTTATTAAAAAGGAACTTGTATGATATTGTTGTCCTCTTGGATTATGACGAAGATTTGGGAACGTCAATGGCTAATTGTTATACGAAACAATTAACCACAATATTTTAATTATTATATTTGTCGCTATAAAATCACGTCGTTATATACATATAGAAAATGTATAGCTCACTTGGGTTGCAAATTTGAAATTTAAAAAGATTAAGGTGTCGCTTAAACATTAGTAATGCAAACCACCTTAAATTATTGTGGGCCCAAAACCTTCGTAAAATCTAGGGGTGGAAATGAGCCGAGCCGCTCGTGAAAAGCTCGGGATCGGATCGGTAAAAAGCTCGAACGAGCCGAGCCTAAACGATCTCGAGCCCGAGCTCGAGCCTAAGTTGTAGCTCGTTTATTAATCGAGCTCGAGCCCGAGCTTTACATACAAAGCTCGTTTAGGCTCGCGAGCCTAAACGAGCCCCTCGGTATTAAACATATATAAGAGTCAAACTCGAGCTTATTAACGAGCTCAATGAAGATATATTACGAGCCGAGCTCGAGCTCGAGCCAAGCTTTAACTTTCATGGCCAAATCTTATAAACGATCCGAGCTCGAGCCGAGCCCGAGCCTATATAAAATACCACGAGCCGAGCTCGAGCTTAAGATTTAAGGCTCGAAACGAGCCGAGCTCGAGCTCGAGCCTTTTAAAACTTAAACGAGCCGAGCTCGAGCTCTGGCAGGCTCGGGCTCGGCTCGGCTCGTTTCCACCCCTAGTAAAATCCATCAACATTTATTACTCATCATTCATCCATCCTAGGGTAATCTAGTTCTTTTTCTTGGTCGTCTACGTCGTTGTCGCCAAGGTTGCTATCTTGGGGGATTTATGTAAGTATCATATAAAAGATAAATTTGACTTTATTAGCTATATCTTCTTTTCAATGGGTAATCTCTGACATTTAACCTTATTTTACGGGTTTAAGCTCACCGTTACACAAACAAAAACCGGATAAAAACTTCTCATTTTAAGAAAGTTTATGACCTCAACTTACTAAATATATCTTAACTAGTATACTGAGACCACTTCTTATAAAACCATCTCTTTTACACTACTTATTGATATCTTAAAGTAGCTTCTAATCGTTCAAAAGGATAGATAGATAAATCAATATTCAGGTTCTTTTGTTTATACAATTTATCGAGTAATCTGATTGAATAGTTCAGTTCTAACATGTAGCTAGAAGTTGCATTTTGATTTCATAGAAGTTTCCATATCTTCAGATAATGCAAGTTGATGTATATTCTTTGTAATTTAACAAACTAATATCTTAATGTAAAAGAAATATATTTTCATTAAGAGGATAAACTGGAAAGAATGATAAGGACTACACGTATAGATTCTTTAAATAATTTATTCAGTTCAACTTACAGAAATTACATATTAATTTCATTGAAGTTTACATGTATTTTAATAATGCAAATTGATGTGTGCATATAATCAAGAGAAGACTTTCTGTAGTTTACTTGTTCTTTCTGACCTTTGGATTAACATTTTATTTTTTGAAAACTTAAACATCAGCTATCATTAAATAAACTCATGACCAACTCAAGTTAAATAGAAAATGAGCAAATGACTTGAAAATCATCTAACATTAAGCATAGAACATAATGGAGAAAAAAGTAAATGAAGCTCCTGCAATCGGTATCGACCTCGGAACAACATATTCATGTGTCTCAGTTTGGAACCATAACCGCATAGAGATCATACCAAATGATCAAGGCAACAGAACCACGCCTTCTACTGTTGCTTTTCGTGATGCAGAACGCCTCATTGGTGATGGTGCCAAGAACCAAGTCGCCATGAACCCTGCTAACACCATATTTGGTCAGTGTAGTAATTTTCTTGCTTTGTACTTTTTATTTTTCCGGGAACTCAAGGATCGGTACTTTATATTTATTTGTGAATTTTCAGATGCTAAAAGGTTGATTGGAAGGAGATTCAGTGATCCCATAGTACAGGCTGACATGAAGTTATGGTCTTTTAGGATCATAAAAGGGCCATCGGACACACCAAAAATTGTTGTCACCTACAAAGGTCAGGAGAAGGAGTTTTTGGCCGAAGAAATATCCTCGATGATTCTTGGCAAGATGAAAGAAATTGCTGAGGCGTACCTTGGAAAAGTTGTGAAACATGCTGTCATAACAGTCCCGGCATATTTTAATGATTCACAACGTCAAGCAACAAAGGATGCAGGCAGTATTGCTGGTTTAAATGTCATACGTATGATCAATGAGCCTACAGCGGCTGCAATTGCGTATGGTCTGGACAATAAGTCCGAAATTATTGGCAAGATAAATGTGCTCATATTTGATTTGGGTGGTGGTACTTTTGATGTATCTCTATTGACCATTGAGGAAGGGGGTATCTTTGAGGTGAAAGCGGTTTCTGGAGACACTCATCTCGGAGGAGAGGATTTTGACAACTGCATGGTGGATTACTGTGTTCGGGAATTCAAGAGGAGGTGGAATATGGAGTTGACGGGGAATCAAAGAGCACTGGGGAGGCTGAGATCCGCTTGTGAGAAAGCAAAAAGGATTCTCTCATCTACCACTCAGACGTCTATTGAACTAGATTGCTTGCATGACGGAATTGATTTCTCAATGAGATTTACTCGGGCTAAATTTGAAGAGCTCAATATGAGCTTGTTCGATAAGTGCATCCAGACTCTTGATAAATGTTTAAGCGATGCAAAGATGGAGAAATCATGGGTGGATGAGATAATTCTTGTTGGTGGTTCAACTAGAATACCTAAGGTCCAGCATATGTTGCGGGAATTTTTTGACGGGGAGGACTTGTGCAAGAATGTGAACCCTGACGAGGCTGTTGCATATGGTGCAGCCGTTATGGCTGCAAAGTTAAGTGGTATTAGTGATAAGAGCGTTCAAGATGTGTTGCTGCTGGATGTCACACCTTTATCCCTTGGTGTAGAAGTGAAAGGAGAAGTATTTGATGTTGTGATCCCAAGGAACACTCGAATACCTACGAAGAGGTCCAAAAATTATTATACAACTAAAGACAACCAATCAACGGCATCTGTCAAGGTGTACCAAGGCGAACGGGCCAAGTCAACTGATAACCATTTGTTGGGAAAGTTCTCATTTTCCGGAATACCACCTGCTCCTAAGGGACTTATAAAGTTTACAGATTGCTTTGACATTGATGCTGATGGCATCCTCACAGTCACGTCCGAGATAGAATCAACTGGTCAGACAAAGTCACTCACCATTACGAATGAAAAAGGGAGACTATCCAAGGAAGAGATTGAAAAGATGATAAAAGATGCTCAAAAGTACAAACTTGAGGACCAAGAATACAAGAAGAAAGTGAATGCATACAATGCGTTAGAGGATTGCTTATACAACATGAGGAATAAGATCAAAAATTTTCGGATCAACAAGAAGGTGCACTCTGAAAGCTTGCAGAAAATGGAGAAAGCAATTTCTGAGATGACTGAGTGGCTCGAAGACAACCAAGGTGCATCTATTGAGGAACTTCAGCGTAAGAAGGTATCCATAGAGTTTGCTTGCACGCCACTAATCTAGTTCTCATGTTATGATACTCAAACTTTGGATATTTCTACGTGTGTGATTACATATTGTTTTGGATTGCTCTTTTTGCTTGAAAAAGCTTGGATGTATAAATATTGGATTTGTAAATTTAAAAAGTTACAACACAAAGATTCTATAATATTTGTAATGATATTGGTGTAGACTGTAGAGTACTACCGATTAAACAACTTGGCAGAACAACTATAAGTAAAGTTGGCATACAACACACTAATGCATCGACATAAATGAACATATGTTGTTTTTGTTACTGGACTAGTATTTAGTGTTAGTGCTGAGTTACTCCGATTTGATCATTTAGCATTATTTATACTATACATTTGTACTTAAACTCATTATTAGTTATGAAAATTACACAAGTTTACATGATACCAGAGTCGATCAAAACCCTGAAAGGAAAAAAAAAATAACACTTCTTCCTTCCGCTGCTAATTTCGACGACTTTTCGCATCTTCACTGAAATTGTTTAAACGATTTTAATATAGTGAGAATAGGTAGAGCATTATTTATTTTTCGTTTTGTCTTCATCCACCTAAGGGAATTAGTTGCTGCCCAAGTGCCAATAACAGTTATTTTTTTTTTTTTTTTTTTTTTTTTTTTTTTTTTTTTTTTTTTTTTTTTTTTTTTTTTTTTTTTACTTTATTAACTCGAGAATTGTTGTCATCGCCGAGTGATGTTCATCCATCATCATCATTAACAAACATGAATAATACATCTTGGGCACCTAATACATCATCTACGGGGAATGGAGTTCAAGGTCTAACCCAAGCACAATTATTTCAGATAGCACAAGCCCAACAAAGTCTTTTACATCAATATGGGATGCTGCATCAACTAGCTTAAGCCCAATAAGTTTTGCAAGGCCACCAGGCTAGTTCGGCCCACCTTGCCTCTTCAGTCCAACCAAATTCAATGCATAAGCAACAACCATTACAAAATTTGTATATTTCCCTCCTGCATGTCTTTAGCACGTCGACTCCTCAAAATTATGGTGATGCGGGTTGGAACAGTGGAAATAGGTGCGTCATCTAATTTATATTCAAATGCTAATAATCTTAGTACTATTTATAATAGTATAAGTATTTATCCGTGTGTCTTTGTTGGTGATGGTAAATTCAAACCCGTCAGTAACACGAGTCATAGCTTGTTGCCTAATCCTCACCATCCTCTTCACCTTAATAATGTTTTAATTACTCCTCATATTAAAAAAATAATAATAATTTCCGTTTGTTAATTTACCCGTGACAACAAAGTTTCTATTGAATTTGACGAGCTTGGTTTTTCTATGAAAGACTATTTGACATGGCAAATTCACTTCCATTGTGATATCACCGAAGACCTGTATCCTATTACCACACCTACATCATACCCACAAGCTTTTCTTGATAGTCATCACACGTGGCACCAACGACTTAGACATCCGGGAAATGAAGTGCTACGTACTTTACTTTCTAATAATGCAATTTTGGGTAATAACATGAAGTCTCCTCAGCTTTGTCATGCTTGTCAACTTGGCAAGTATGTGAGGCTTCCATTTTTTGTTTATGATAATGTAGTTAATTTTTCTTTCAATATTATGTATTCGAATTTGTGGACTTTCTCACTTCCGAGTCAAAGTGGTATTAAATAACATGTTATTTTTTTTTACCATTATTCTCATTACTTGTGGGTATATCCTTTACGTAACAAATATGACACTTTTGCTAGGTTTATTGAATTTCGTTCTCTTGTAAAACTCAATTGAATAAGGAAATTAAAGCTTTTCAATATGACCGTGGTGGGTTTGATAACACCATCTTTCACTAATTATTTACCAAACATGACATCCATACACATTTCTCGTGTCCCCGTACATTGCAACAAAACGGTAAATCTGAACTTATGATTCAAAATAAACAACTATATATGTACATTACTTTTTCAAGCCTATTTTCCACTACATTTCTAGGTTGAAGCACTTCACATGACCATCTACCTCTAAAATATTTTTCCATCCACCGCCATAAATAACGACGCACCTCATTTTCGCCTATATCACACAAAACCCAAACTACACTTCTTTACATATCTTTGGTTGTTTCTGTTATTCCACATTGACACCAATCACAAACTTGGCCCACGCTACACTTCATGTATTTTTCTTGACTACCCATCAAACCATATCGGAGTTCATTGCCTTAACCTTTCCATCAACAAATCATCATTTCGTGTGATGTCATATTCGATGAGACAATTTTTCCATTCGTGTCCGTCCCTTCCTACACCTTTGTCGACACTACTCTAAACCTTATCGCTCGCCATATTCTTCAACAACTAACCCTTAACCCAAATACCACCGAACCAACCATTACACCGGTTCATACTGGCACAACACCACTCATTTAATCAACCGACCCAACTCCCCCTTCATACCACCGACCCACTCCCCACATCGGCTACTCTCAGCCCAAGTACTCATGTCCAGCCTACCGGCCCAACTCCTATCCCTCCTACCACCAGCCTAAACCCTATTCCACATAGCACCAGCCCAAACATTACACCGCTTACTACCGACCCAACACCACCTGTCTAGCCCAACCCACCTCCTCCTACCGCACCTAATCGTCGTCCAAACCCAACCTCAACTCACCTTATGGTCATATGTTTTCATGTTGGTACTAATAAAAAGAACCCACGTTATAATTGTCATGTGTCAACCATTTCTCCCATTCCAAAATCCTACGCAATCGCCATCAAAGATCCTAACTGGCAATGCACTATGCTTGATGAATATAATGCTTTAATTAAAAATAATACTTGGGTTCTTGTGCCACGACCAACTGACACGAACATTGTTCATTCCATGTAGTTATTTAATCACAAGTATTTTGAAGATGGATCTTTAAGAAAGTACAAGGCTCCTCTTCTCGCTAATGGGAACAATCAACAGCTAGGTGTTGGTTATAATGAGACATTTAGCCTGGTGGTTAAACCGGCCACAATTAGGATGGTTCTCGGTCTAGCTACTTCTCGGCATTGGCATGTTCATCAACTCGATGTTAAGAATGCTTTTCTCCATGGTACTTTATCCAAGACTGTCTACAT
This sequence comes from Artemisia annua, assembly GCA_014162995.1. Classification (NCBI taxonomy): domain Eukaryota; kingdom Viridiplantae; phylum Streptophyta; class Magnoliopsida; order Asterales; family Asteraceae; genus Artemisia; species Artemisia annua. Next base: position 433,090 of record LBNU01015088.1, on the reverse strand, counting down.
GCATGCATCAACCTCAGGTTTTCGGGATCCTCAATGTCATGGTCATGTTTGTCTTCTTCAGCGGTCGTTATATGGCCTTAAACAGGCACCCTGTGCCTGGTTCAGCGGCTTGTGAGTTATGCCAATATACAACTCTGTTTTTCTCTATTTTGTATCTCGTCTTGTTTTGGTGTTTGTACCTATATACACCGTAACTATTAACTAAGATAGATGAGCACCTAAGTTAAGTTACAACATCAATTTACAAAGAAAAATCTATGTCCATGTTATACAGATATACGAAACAACAAGGGCAACATCTCTAAATGAAATATATGCTTTCTAAAGTGATATATATGCATACTATACATAATTGTAGTAATCGTCACCAACCTATACGACAACCGGGTCAACTTCCAAAAAATCCTTAGAACACAAAAGAAAAAAGCTATGTAGAAAGAAAAAAAAAGGCATAATAATCATGGCCTAAATCTATGAAAAAGTGAAAGTAGTTAGTATGAATGAAAAAGAATCACCCGAGGATTCGAAATCATTAACCCCATAATGTATGTCATCAAGTCCCAAAAAGCCTGGATTGAGTTTTGAACACCTCCAACGACAGCTCGGTCTGATTCAGAAAATTGATCTTGTTTCTTAAATGAAGCTAAAGTTAGAAAACTCAAATCTAATCATTTTCTACAAATTTCATGATTTCAAGTCACCTGCATTTGTTAGATGACAGATAGATCAAACACCCATAGTCCCAGACGTGACACTACTACACCCCCCATCAATATAAACGCGGATGTGTTGTGGTTTTTAACCCATATTCGAGCCGACACATGTTGACACTTAACGAACGTTAGTGACACCGTTAAAGGGAGGGATCAACAACATAAAACGTTTGGCATTTAAGGTCATGCAGTGCCTTTTTTTTTGGGTCAAGGGCCGAACCTCCACGGTCGATGCAAACCACAAGGACGAAATGTGTAATTTACTCTTAATTAAAAAAAATATATACTCCGTATATATGAGGAAAATTCAAATGCATACCCTTATTTTGGTGCATACCAATGGACAAATCCCCACCATCCATCTATTTTGATCTAATGGTGGGATTAACCTAAGATTAAATGGGGAAACATAAGTCCATGTTTTTTTTTTTTCCCTTTTTCCTTGTCTTTTTTATTATTCATTCTTTTTTTTTTCTTTTTTTTTTCTTTTTTTTTTCACGCTTGATTGAATTTTTTTCTTTTTTGTTCTTTTTTTTTTCTTTGTTTCTTTTCTTTTTTTAGTCTTTTTACACATTTTTTTTTCTTTTTTTTTTCTTTACTTTTTTTGTCTTTCTTTTACACATTTTTTTTCTTTTTTTTTCCTAATTCACTTTTTTTTCGCTTTCATACGTTTTCGTCTGTTTTAATACGTTTTCGTCCGTTTTTGTCTATTTTCATACGTTTTCGTCCGTTTTCATATATTTTTGCCCGTTTTCTTACGTTTTCATACGTTTTGTCCGTTTTCATACATTTTCGTCTGCTTTCTTACGTTTTCGCCCGTTAACGTCTGTTGTCAAACGTTTTCATATGTTTTCGTCCGTTTTAATACATTTTCGTCCGTTTTAATACATTTTTGTCCATTTTCTTTCGTTTTCGTCTATTTTTCATACGTCTTCATCCGTTTTCAGACGTGTTTTTACTCTTTCATACGTTTTCGCTCATTTTCATACATATTCGTCCGTTTTCTTACGTTTTCGTTTGTTTTCATCTGTTTTCTTTTTGTTTTCATCCATTTTTCAAATTTTTGTCCTTTTCATACATATTTTTACGCTTTCATACGTTTTCATACATTTTCGTTCGTTTTTTTCATTCGTTTTCGTCCGTTTTTAAATGTTTTTGACAATTTTTAGACGTTTTCATATGTTTCTTAATATCACAAGTGGAGGTACTTTATTTTGCATACTCTAATTTTAGTGCATATCAAGGGACAAATCTCCACCATTTGAATATCACTTGTCATATTCAGAAACATAAGAAAATGGACGAAAACGTAAGAAAATGGGCGAATATGTATGAAATGTACAAAAACGTATGAAAACATATAGAAACGAACGAAAACATTTAAAAAAAGCTGAAAACATATGTAAACGGACGAAAACAGACGAAAACGTTTGAAAAGAAACGAAAACGTAAAAAAATGGATGAATACGTATGAGAACGGACGAAAACATAAGAAAATCACAAGTGATACTCAGAGTATCACAGGTGATACTCAGTGTATCACAGGTGATACTCAGGCTATCACAGGTGATACTCAGGCTATCACTGAATATCACCTATGATATTCAGAAATCACTTGTGATATTAAAAAATGTAAGAAAATGGACGAATACGTAAGAAAACGGACGAGTACGTATGAAAACGAACAAAAACATAAGAAAATCACAAGTGATATTCTGAATATCACTTGTCATATTCAGAAACATTTAAAAAGTCACAAGTGATACTCAGAATATCACAAGTGATACTCAGAATATCACAAGTTATAGATATCCAGTGATATCTAGAATATAACTTGTGATATTCAGTGATATCTAGAATATAACTTGTGATAATCAGAATATCACTTGTGATATTTAGAAAATCACAAGTGATATTCAGTGATATCTGGAATATAACTTGTGATATTCAGAATATCACTTGTGATATTTAGAAACAAACGAAGATGTCTGAAAATGGAAAAAAATTATTTAAAAAGGACAAACGAATGAAAAAAGAAAATGCATGAAAGTGTAAAAACATGTATGAAAACGACAAAAATGTTTGAAAACTGGACGTAAACAGATGAAAACGTAAGAAAACGGGGCGAATACGTATGAAAAAGTAAAAAAATTGGATGAATACGTATGAAAACGGACGAAATCACAAGAAAATCACAGGTGATACTCCGAGTATCACAGGTGATACTCCGAGTATCACAGGTGATACTCCGAGTATCACAGGTGATACTCCGAGTATCACAGGTGATACTCCGAGTATCACAGGTGATACTCCGAGTATCACAGGTGATACTCCGAGTATCACAGGTGATACTCAGATTATCACAGGTGATACTCTGAGTATCACAAGTGATACTCAGGATATCACTGAATATCACCTGTGATATTCAGAAATCACTTGTGATATTAAAAAATGTAAGAAAATGGACGAAAACGTAAGAAAACGGACAAGTACGTATGAAAACGGACAAAAACATAAGAAAATCACAAAGTGATATTTCTGAATATCACTTTGTCATAACATTTAGAAAATGTCACAAAGTAAATACTCAGAATATCACAAGTGATACTCAGAATATCACAATGTGTACTCAGAATATCACAAGATACTCAGGAACATCCACAAGTGAGTAGATATCCAGTGCTATCTAGAATATAACTTGTGACTATTCAGTGGTATATAGAATAAAGAAATTAAACTTTGTGATATTGGGAATATCACTTGTGATATTTAGAAAATCACAAGTGATCAGAATAGAACTTGTGATATTAGCATATCACTTGTTGATATTTAGAAATATATGAAGAATGTTTGAAAATGCAAGAAAACATTTAAAAACGGAACAAAAAAGAAATTGTATGAAAACGGAAGAAAATGTATGAAAGTGTAAAGAACATGTATTAAAAGGGACAAAACGGTTGGAAAACTGGACCGGAAATGCGATGAAAACGGACGAAACGTAATGGAACGAACGAAACGTAAGAAACGACATGAATGTGTATGAAAAAACAGAAGAAAACCGTATGTAAGCATAAAAAACGGTCTGAAAGGACGAAGGCGTATGAAAAAAAATGAAGAGAACGANCGAAAACGTAAAATGGATGAATACGTATGAGAACGGGAAGAAAACATAAGAAACACAAGTGATACTCAGAGTATCACAGGTGATTATCTGCCAGTGTATCATAAGGGTGATACCAGGCCTATCACAGCGTGAACTCAGGCCTATCAACGCTGATATCACCGTAATGATTATTCAGAAATCAACTGTGTGATATTAAAAATGTAAGAAAATGGACGAATACGTAAGAAAACGACGAGTAGCGTATGAAAACGAACAAAAACATAAGAAATCACAAGTGATATTCTGAATTATCACTTGTCATATTCAGAAACCATTTAAAAAGTCACAAGTGATACTCAGAATATCACCAGTGATACTCAGAATATCACAAGTTATAGATATCAGTGATATCAGAATATAACTTGTGATATTCCAGTGATATCTAAGAATATAACTTGTGATAATCAGAATATCACTGTGATATTTAGAAATCACAAGTGATATTCAGTGCAATCTGGCAATATAACTTGGTGATAATTCAGTAATATTCACTTGTGATATTTGCAAACAAACGAAGATGGTCTGAAAATGGAAAAATTATCTTAAAAAAAGACAAAACGACATGAAAAAGAAAATGCCCATGAAAGTGTAAAAACATGTATGAAACGACAAAATGGGTTGAAAACTGGACGTACAACAGATGAAAAACGTAAGAAACGGGCGAATACGTATGAAAAAGTAAAAAATTGGATGAATACGTTATGAAAACGGACGAATCACAAGAAAATCACAGGTGATTACTCGAGTATCACAGGTGATACTCGAGTATCACAAGGTGATACTCTTGACAGATACAGTTGCACAGGTGATACTTCCGAGTATCACAGGTGATACTCCGAGTATCACAGGTGATACTCGCGAGTATCACAGCTGATAACGTCAACGGTATTCATAATCACAGGTTGTACTCCTGAGTATCACAGTGATACTCAGGATAGTCACTGAATATCACCTGCTGATATTCCAGAAATCCCTTGTGATATTAAAACTGTAAGAAAATGACGAAAACGTAAGAAACGGAAAGTACGTATGTAAAACGACAAAACATAAAAAATCACAAGCTGATATTCTGAATATCACTTGTCATAACATTAAAAAGATGTCACAAGTATATACTCAGAAGTATCACAAGTGATACTCAGAATATCAGCAAGTGTACTCAGAATATCACAAGTGATACTCAGGAACATTCCACAGTGAGTGATATCCAGTGCTATCAGAATATAACTTGTGATATTCAGTGGTTATGATATAAGAAAATAACTTTGATATTGGAATATCACTTGGTGATATTTAGAAAATCACAAGTGAATCAGAATATAACTTGTGATATTCAGATATCACTTGTGATTATTTAGAAATATATGAAGAATGTTTGAAAATGGCAAAAAACATTTAAAAACGGACAAAAAAGAAATTGTATGAAAACGGAAAGAAAATGTTATGAAAGTGTAAGAACATGTATTAAAAGGACAAAAACGTTTGGAAAACTGGACGGAAATGGATGAAAACGCGACGACCAACGTATGAACGAACGAAAACGTAAGAAACGAATGGAATGTGTATGAAAAAACAGAAGAAAACCGTATGTAAGCATAAAAAACGGTCTGAAAAGGCACCGAAGGCGTATGAAAATAGGACGAAAACCAAAGAAAACGGATGAAAACGAATGAAAACATGATGGAAATGCGACGAAACGACAAAAATATAAGAAAAACAGATGAAACGGTATGAAAAACAGACGTTAACGGGCAAAAACGGTAAGAAATCGCTACGCAAAAACGCATGAAAACGAACAAAACGTAAGAAAACGGGCGAAAAATATGTAAACGGGTGAAAACGTAGTGTCAGTAAGACGTATTGAAAACGGGAAAAAAGTTAACTTAGAAAAGTAAAAAAAATGTAAACTAAAAGAGTGGATTTAAAAAAAAAAAAAAAAAAGAGCATGAAAAAAGCCAAAAGAAAGTGAAAAAAAAAAAAAAAAAAAAAAAAAAAAAAAAAAAAGTGCGGTGAAAAGAACAAAGAAATAAGGAAAAATAAAAATAAAAAAGACAAACAAAAGGGAGGGAAAAAACATGGACTAGCGTTTCTTCATTTAAGTCTTAGGTTAATCCCCACCATTAGATCAAACGTAGATGGATGGTGGGATTTGTCCGTGGTAATGCCACCAAAATAGAGTATGCAAAATAAAGTGCCCTCCCGTATATATTTTATGGCTAGAAGGATAAAATAGAAAGAACGATAAGGAGTACATGGATAGCTTATTTGACTAATTTATTCGGTTCAACTTATAGAAATTACTTATTAATTTCCTTGAAGTTTTCATGTCTTTAAATAATGCAAACTGATGTACGTACATATAACAAGAGACGACTTTCTGTAGTTTACTTGTTCTTTCTGACCTTTCAATTAAAAACATTAGTGATTATAAAATGAAACTTGTTCAATATAAATAGAAAAGGAGCCAAAAAAAAAAATAAATAAATAAATAAAAGAACATAATGGAGAAAAAAGCAAATGAAGCTCCTGCGATCGGTATCGACCTAGGCACAACATATTCATGTGTCTCAGTTTGGAAAAATAACCGAATAGAGATCATACCAAATGATCAAGGCAACAGAACCACACCTTCTACTGTTGCTTTTCGGGATACTGAACGTCTCATTGGTGATGGCGCCAAGAACCAAGTCGTCACTAACCCTACTAACACCATATTTGGTCAGTGTACTAATTTTCTTGCTTCGTATAGTATTTTTAATTTTTTGGGAACTTAAGGATCGGTACTTAATATTTAGTTGTGAATTTTCAGATGCTAAAAGGTTGATTGGAAGAAGATTCAGTGATACCATAGTACAGGCTGACAGGAGGTTATGGTCTTTTAGGATCATAAAAGGGCCATCGGACACACCAAAGATCGTTGTCACCTACAAAGGTCAACAGAAGGAGTTTTTGGCCGAAGAAATATCCTCGATGATTCTTGGCAAGATGAAAGAAACTGCTGAGGCGTACCTTGGAAAAGTTGTGAAACATGCTGTGATAACTGTTCCAGCGTATTTTAATGATTCACAACGTCAAGCAACAAAGGATGCAGGCACTATTGCTGGTTTAAATGTCATACGTATGATTAATGAACCTACAGCGGCCGCAATTGCTTATGGTCTGGACAATAAGTCTGAAATTATTGGCAAGATAAATGTGCTCATATTTGATTTGGGTGGTGGTACTTTTGATGTATCTCTATTGACCATTGAGGAAGGGGGTATCTTTGAGGTGAAAGCGGTTTCTGGAGACACTCATCTCGGAGGAGAGGATATTAATAACTGCATGGTGGATTGCTGTGTTCGGGAATTTAAGAGGAGGTGGAATATTGATTTGTCGGGGAACCGAAGAGCACTGGGGAGGTTAAGATCCGCTTGTGAGAAAGCAAAAAGGATTCTCTCATCCACCACTCAGACGTCTATTGAACTGGATTGCTTGCACGACGGAATTGATTTTTCAATGAGATTTACTAGAGCTAAGTTTGAAGAGCTCAATATGAGCTTGTTCGATAAGTGCATCCAGACTCTTGATAAATGTTTCAACGATGCAAAGATAGAGAAATCGTGGGTGGATGAGATAATTCTTGTTGGTGGTTCAACAAAGAGGAGGTGGAATATTGATTTGTCGGGGAACCAAAGAGCACTGGGGAGGTTAAGATCCGCTTGTGAGAAAGCAAAAAGGATTCTCTCATCCACCACTCAGACGTCTATTGAACTGGATTGCTTGCATGATGGAATTGATTTTTCAATGAGATTTACTAGAGCTAAGTTTGAAGAGCTCAATATGAGCTTGTTCGATAAGTGCATCCAGACTCTTGATAAATGTTTCAACGATGCAAAGATAGAGAAATGTTGGGTGGATGAGATAATTCTTGTTGGTGGTTCAACTAGAATACCTAAGGTCCAACATATGTTGCGGGAATTTTTTGAGGGGAAGGACTTGTGCAAGAGTGTGAACCCTGACGAGGCAGTCGCTTATGGTGCAGCTATTATGGCTGCAAAGTTAAGTGGTATAAGTGATAAGAGCGTTCAAGATGTGTTGCTGCTGGATGTCACACCTTTATCCCTTGGTGTAGAATTGTACGGAGAATTATTTGATGTTGTGATCCCAAGGAACACTCGAATACCTACAAAAAAAGAAAAAATTCATGTTACGCTTGAGGACAACCAAGAACGTGTAGTTACCAAGGTTTATCAAGGCGAAAGATCCAGATCTGCAGATAATCATTTGTTGGGGCAGTTCATGATTTACGGAATACCACCAGCTCCAAAAGGAGTTCCGCAAATCAAGAGGCTGTTTGAAATAGATGCTAACGGTATCCTGACAGTCACATCAGAGCTATTAGGCACCAGCATAACAAAAAATCTCACCGTTTCCAATGAAACTGGGAGACTCTCCAAAGAGGAGATTGAGAAGATGATTAAAGATGCTGAAAAATACAAACTTGAGGACCAAGAATACGAGAAGAAAGTGAATGCATACTATGCGTTAGAGGATTGCTTATACGACATGAGGAATAAGATCAAAGATTATAGGATCAAGAAGAAGGTGCACTCCCAAAGCTTGCAGAAAATGGAGAATGCAATTTCTGAGACGACTGAGTGGCTCAAAGACAACCAAGGTGCACCTATTGAAGAGCTTCAGCGCAAGAAGGTATTCATAGAGTTTGCTTGCACGCCACTAATCTAAGTCTCATGTTATGATACTTAAACTTTGGAAATTTGTACGTGCGTGATTACATATTATTTTGTATTGTTCTCTCTGCGATAAAGTTTGAATCAAAGTTCTCATGTTATAATATTTGTAATGATACTGGTGTAGAGTACTACCGATTAAACAACAACGCAGAACAACCATAAGTAAGGATGACATGCAGTACGCTAATGCATCGAGTCGATATATTGGATATATGTTGTTTTAATACCACGATATATTGGATAAAACTGAAGCAGCATATTGCTCTGTTTTGTATCTCGTCATGTTTTGGTGTTTGTACCTATACACGCCGTAACTATTATCTAAGATAGATGAGCACCTAAGTTAAAGTTACAACAGCAATTTACAACAACAAATCTATGTCCATGGTTATACAGATCTATGAAACAGCAAGGGCAACTTCTCAAAATGAATGATATGCTTTCTAACGCATATGTATGCACACCATACATAAATGCAGCAATTATCACCAACTCATACGACAACAAGTTCAACTTCCAGAAATCCTAAAAACACAAACGAAAAAAGCTATGTAAAAAAAACAAAGCAAAAAGTGAACAAGGTCCCAAAAAAATTGGATTGAGTTTTGAACACCTCCAACGACAGCATGGTCAGATTCAGAAACTTAATCCTGTTTCAAAAATGAAGCTAAGGTTAGAAAACTTAAATATAATCATTTTCTACAAATTTCAGGATTTGAAGTCACCTGCATTTGCTGGATAACCGATTGATCACATACCTGTAGTTCCAGACATGACACTGCTACCCCCCATCAATAAATATGCGGATGTGGTGTGGTTTTTAACCCAAATCAAGCAGACATACGTGATACGTTGACAGTTAACGAAAGTTAGTGAGAGCCGTTAGAAGGAGGGATCAATGGCAGATAACGTTTGGCATTTAAGGCCAAACGGTGCATTTTTTTTTTGGTGAAGGGCCGAACCTCTGTGGTCAACGCAAACCAGAAGGACGAACTTATAGAAATTACTTATTAATTTCATTGAATTTTTAGCTAAAAGGATAAAATGGAGATATTGGTACGGAGTACATGTATGATTAACTGACTAATATATTCAGTGGAACTTATAGAAATTACTTATTAATTTCATTGAATTTTTCATGTCTTTATATAATGCAAATTGATGTACATACATATAATCAAGAGTCGACTTTCTGTAGTTTACTTGTTCTTTCTGACTTTTGGATTAACACTTTATTTTTTGAAAATTTAAACATTAGCTATTATAAAATAAAGTCATGACCAACTCAATTTAAATAGAAAATGAGCAAATGACTTGAAAACCATTGAGCATTGAGCATCAAACATAANGGTATCCTGACAGTCACATCAGAGCTATTAGGCACCAGCATAACAAAAAATCTCACCGTTTCCAATGAAACTGGGAGACTCTCCAAAGAGGAGATTGAGAAGATGATTAAAGATGCTGAAAAATACAAACTTGAGGACCAAGAATACGAGAAGAAAGTGAATGCATACTATGCGTTAGAGGATTGCTTATACGACATGAGGAATAAGATCAAAGATTATAGGATCAAGAAGAAGGTGCACTCCCAAAGCTTGCAGAAAATGGAGAATGCAATTTCTGAGACGACTGAGTGGCTCAAAGACAACCAAGGTGCACCTATTGAAGAGCTTCAGCGCAAGAAGGTATTCATAGAGTTTGCTTGCACGCCACTAATCTAAGTCTCATGTTATGATACTTAAACTTTGGAAATTTGTACGTGCGTGATTACATATTATTTTGTATTGTTCTCTCTGCGATAAAGTTTGAATCAAAGTTCTCATGTTATAATATTTGTAATGATACTGGTGTAGAGTACTACCGATTAAACAACAACGCAGAACAACCATAAGTAAGGATGACATGCAGTACGCTAATGCATCGAGTCGATATATTGGATATATGTTGTTTTAATACCACGATATATTGGATAAAACTGAAGCAGCATATTGCTCTGTTTTGTATCTCGTCATGTTTTGGTGTTTGTACCTATACACGCCGTAACTATTATCTAAGATAGATGAGCACCTAAGTTAAAGTTACAACAGCAATTTACAACAACAAATCTATGTCCATGGTTATACAGATCTATGAAACAGCAAGGGCAACTTCTCAAAATGAATGATATGCTTTCTAACGCATATGTATGCACACCATACATAAATGCAGCAATTATCACCAACTCATACGACAACAAGTTCAACTTCCAGAAATCCTAAAAACACAAACGAAAAAAGCTATGTAAAAAAAACAAAGCAAAAAGTGAACAAGGTCCCAAAAAAATTGGATTGAGTTTTGAACACCTCCAACGACAGCATGGTCAGATTCAGAAACTTAATCCTGTTTCAAAAATGAAGCTAAGGTTAGAAAACTTAAATATAATCATTTTCTACAAATTTCAGGATTTGAAGTCACCTGCATTTGCTGGATAACCGATTGATCACATACCTGTAGTTCCAGACATGACACTGCTACCCCCCATCAATAAATATGCGGATGTGGTGTGGTTTTTAACCCAAATCAAGCAGACATACGTGATACGTTGACAGTTAACGAAAGTTAGTGAGAGCCGTTAGAAGGAGGGATCAATGGCAGATAACGTTTGGCATTTAAGGCCAAACGGTGCATTTTTTTTTTGGTGAAGGGCCGAACCTCTGTGGTCAACGCAAACCAGAAGGACGAACTTATAGAAATTACTTATTAATTTCATTGAATTTTTAGCTAAAAGGATAAAATGGAGATATTGGTACGGAGTACATGTATGATTAACTGACTAATATATTCAGTGGAACTTATAGAAATTACTTATTAATTTCATTGAATTTTTCATGTCTTTATATAATGCAAATTGATGTACATACATATAATCAAGAGTCGACTTTCTGTAGTTTACTTGTTCTTTCTGACTTTTGGATTAACACTTTATTTTTTGAAAATTTAAACATTAGCTATTATAAAATAAAGTCATGACCAACTCAATTTAAATAGAAAATGAGCAAATGACTTGAAAACCATTGAGCATTGAGCATCAAACATAATGGAGACAAAAGTAAACCAAGCTCCTGCCATCGGTATTGACCTAGGCACAACATATTCATGTGTCTCAGTTTGGAACCATAACCGAATTGAGATCATACCAAATGATCAAGGCAACAGAACCACACCTTCCACTGTTGCTTTTTGCGATACAGAACGTCTCATTGGTGATGGTGCCAAGAACCAAGTTGCCATGAACCCTGCTAACACCATATTTGGTCAGTGTACTAATTTTCTTGCTTCGTATTATTTATTTTATTGGGAACTCAAGAATCGGTACTTCATATTTATTTGTGAAATTTCAGATGCCAAAAGGTTGATTGGAAGGAGATTCAGTGATCCCATAGTACAGGCAGACATGAAGTTACGGTCTTTTAGGATNGATACAGAACGTCTCATTGGTGATGGTGCCAAGAACCAAGTTGCCATGAACCCTGCTAACACCATATTTGGTCAGTGTACTAATTTTCTTGCTTCGTATTATTTATTTTATTGGGAACTCAAGAATCGGTACTTCATATTTATTTGTGAAATTTCAGATGCCAAAAGGTTGATTGGAAGGAGATTCAGTGATCCCATAGTACAGGCAGACATGAAGTTACGGTCTTTTAGGATCATAAAAGGGCCATCGGATACACCAAAGATCGTCGTCACATACAAAGGTCAAGAGAAGAAGTTTTTAGCCGAAGAAATATCCTCGATGATTCTTGGCAAGATGAAAGAAATTGCTGAGGCGTACCTTGGAAAAGCTGTGAAACATGCTGTCATAACAGTCCCAGCGTATTTTAATGATTCACAACGTCAAGCAACAAAGGATGCAGGCACTATTGCTGGTTTAAATGTCATACGTATGATCAATGAGCCTACAGCGGCTGCCATTGCGTATGGTATGGATAATAAGTCTGAAATTATTGGCAAGATAAATGTGCTCATATTTGATTTGGGTGGTGGTACTTTTGATGTATCTCTATTGACCATTAAGGAAGGGGGTATCTTTGAGGTGAAAGCTGTTTCTGGAGACACTCATCTCGGAGGAGAAGATTTTGACAACGGCATGGTGGATTACTGTGTCCGGGAATTCAAGAGGAGGTACAAAACGGATTTGACGAGGAACCAAAGAGCACTGGGGAGGTTGAGATCCGCTTGTGAGAAAGCAAAAAGGATTCTCTCATTCACCACCCATACGTCTATTGAACTGGATTGCTTGCATGACGGAAGTGATTTTTCAATGAGATTTACTCGAGCTAAGTTTGAAGAGCTCAATATGAGCTTGTTTGATAAATGCATCCAGACTCTTCATAAATGTTTAAGCGACGCAAAGATGGAGAAATCATGGGTGGATGAGATAATTCTTGTTGGTGGTTCAACTAGAATACCTAAGGTCCAACATATGTTACGGGAATTTTTTGATGGGAAGGACTTGTGCAAGAGTGTGAACCCTGACGAGGCTGTTGCATATGGTGCAGCCGTTATGGCTGCAATATTAAGTGGTAACTGTAATAAGAGTGTTCAAGATTTGTTGCTATTAGATGTAACTCCTTTGTCACTTGGTGTTGAGATATATGAAAAAGTACTTGATGTTGTGATCCCAAGGAACACTCCCATACCTATAAAAAAAGAAAAACATTATGTTACACTTGAGAACAACCAGAAATGTGTAGTTACCAAGATTTATCAAGGCGAAAGATCCAAATCTGCAGATAACCATTTGTTGGGAAAGTTAACAATTTCTGGGATACCACCTGCTCCAAAAGGAGTTCCGAAAATCAGGAAATTGTTTGAAATAGATGCTAACGGTATCCTGACAGTCACATCAGAGTTATTAGGCACCGGCATAACAAAAAAACTAACTGTTTCCAATGAAACTGGGAGACAATCTAAAGAGGAGATTGAGAAGATGATAAAAGATGCTGAAAAATACAAACATGAGGACCAAGAATACAAGAAGAAAGTGAATGCATATAATGCGTTAGAGGATTGCTTATACAACATGAGGAATAAGATCAAAGATTATAGGATCAACAAGAAGGTGCACTCAAAAATCTTGCAGAAAATGGAGAATGCAATTTCTGAGACGACTGAGTGGCTCAAAGACAACCAAGGTGCACCTATTGAGGAATTTCAGCGCAATAAAGTATTCATAGAGTTTGCTTGCACGCCACCAATCTAGTTCTCATGTTATGATTCTCAAACTTTAATTTGGATATTTCTACATGTGTGATTACATATTGTTTTGAATCTCTTTTTCTTGAAAGAATTTGAATGTAAAAATATTGGATTTGTATATTTAAAAAGTTATAACACAAAGATTGTATAATTTTTGTAATGATATTGAGGTAGAGTACTGCCGATTAAACAACTTCGCAGAACAACTACAATTATGGATGACATATAGCATGCTAATGCATCGACATGAATCATGAATGTATTTATACTGTTTTAATACCACGATATATTGGATAAAACAGAAGCAGCATACAGCTCTGTTTTTTGCTCTGTTTTTTTTTTATATCTTCCTGTTTTGGTGTTTGTACCTATACACACCATAACTATTAACTAAGATAGACGAGAACCTAAGTTAAAGTTACAACAACAATTTACAACAAAAAATCTATGTCCATGGTTATACAGATCTACGAAACAACAAGGGCAACTTCTCAAAATGAAAGATATGCTTTCTAACGCGATATATATGCACACTATACATAATCGCAGCAATTGTCACCAACCCATACGACAACAAGTTCAACTTCCAGAAATCCTAAAAACACAAAAGAAAAGAAAAAAAATAAAAAATAAAAAGCGAATCACTGATGGCCACAATCTATGAAAAAGTGAAATGAATTGATATGAGCGAAAAAAGATCACCTGAGGATTGGAAATGATTAACCCCATAATGTATGTCATCAAGTCCCAAAAAGACTGGATTGAGTTTTGAACACCTCCAACGACAGCTCGGTCAGATTCAGAAACTTGATCCTGTTTCAAAAATGAAGCTAAAGTTAGAAAACTCAAATTTAATCATTTTCTACTAATTTCAGGATTTGAAGTAACCTGCATTTGTTGGATGACCGATAGATCAAACACCCATAGTCCCAGACGTGACACTGCTACACCCCCCATCAATAAATACGCAGATGTGGTGTGGTTTTTAACCCATATCGAGCCGACACAAATCAAGAGGCAAGTCCACTACATATAACAGACATATAACTTTAGCTAGCATTTCGACATCTTTAGAAGAAAAAAAGTCTTAGATTACCTGTGACCAGATTGACCAAAGTCCTGTTCGAAGTGTTGATATTCGTGACTCCATAAAAGGGTACAAAAATGTAGCCGAGATACCAATGATCGCGCTTATTCCTCTGCCTGTTCCAATTATGTACGCGGGTACTCCATCCCATTGCAATGTAGCAGTCATCAAAGTCCCAAAACTGCCACAAAACAATACTAAATAAATAAAGGGACTCTCAATTTTTAGGACAGTATTTTTTATTTTATTTTTTCATTGCAAAAAAACAGCTATTCTTTCAAAAACTCAATGTTGATATCATACTTTTCCAATCTAGATTGCTAATACCGCACCTGAGGACTGTAAAATACAGTAAAGCTAGAGATAGTCCAGGTAGAACGACATCTTGTTGTAGGTACACACGCCAAGCATGAACAAACGTACTATCAGATACCCTTTTGACCAGTTTCCTAACCATCAGGCTACCTGAAGATACACCTTCAGTATGATCAAATCTGTCGTGGTGTCTGCTACCTTGTTCCCGAGAAGTAGAAGGGGCTTGTTCTTGATCTCTTAGTATGGTGCTTTTTAGGCCTCGCTTTTTGCTACTTTCTGATAGAGCAGGGATCCCTTTATATACTGAGTGTAAGAGCCAATACTGCAAGAAAACCGAGAATATGTTCCAAAGTGCTAAACTGACTGCAGAGGCAATCATTGACACAAAACTGATGATGAATCCAGTGACAACAGGCGCAAATAATTTGCTTATTAGATCAATTCTGCGTATTCTTGAATTCATCTTTGTTAGAAAGTTTGAAGAACGCCCTTCGGATATCACCACAATCCTGTCAAGATATACAGAATCTATTTCACTGACTTTGGCTAGAAAAATAATCGATTACGATAGTTTGAGTTTGACTTTTGAGGTCAGACACGACATGTCCACATCTAATCGCTGAACACATTTCTCGATTAGGGTCTTCATGTAAACTTTCTATATCCTGACAGAACTAGATTGATCTATAAAGTTTGAACTGGACTGTTTGACCTAAAAAGTCAAACTAGCAATTGGACTATGGTCTACAACACAAAATGACAATAGAGTTTGACTTTGTGGTCAAAACTAAATTTTAGATTCACATATTTGTAGATTAGGGTAGTCCTCAAAATTTATACCTGCTTAAAGATTGGAACAAGAAGATTGACGTCAAAAGTCAAACTAACTACAGTCACATATAAAGCAGTTTGACTTTCAAGGTCAAACAGCAAAGTTAACTGGTGATAACTTTTCTAGACAACTGCTAATCGAATCTGTGCATATTTTAAGAGATGTACAAATTTTTGACGGTCCAAATTGAATGGTTTGACCTTAAAAGTCAACTCAAGTAGATTTCTTTTTTCACCCAAACTAGTTTATGGATATACCATTCTCTTTCAATCAGAATGGTTCCAGCAAGAGTTGAAAGAACAGCAGAAGCTCCGGAGAGATTGGTCAGCACAACAAGTAAAGTGAATGCAGTGACATTGGTGACACGTAAGTCTGGGGAGATTAAAAGTGCGACCACTGTAACTCCGGCAACCATGAATGAGAGGTTTTGTGTTAACAGCCAAGCTCGTAGAACCTATTATATTGAAAAGAAGTAAGATTATAATTTTTAAATCCATATATGATTGACACGCTCGATCAAGCACTAAACGTATTGAAGTATCCTGTGGTGGATTTAGGATTCTATAAGTCTATAACAATGATATATTATATATACACGATGCCCAACTTTCGCTTGTTTGTCTTGGAGTTATATGGTGTTGAATTCCAGTCTTTAGTGGTTTTCGCCTTTTCGATTTCCTAGTCGATCACTTCTGTTTCATCAGTTTTTTTCCTTTTTTTATTTATGGAATTATGACCCGGTCTATTTGTTTCTAAGCTGTTTTATGTTTTCTTGATTACTATTGTTTTACTTGAGTTCTATTTAACTTTTGCCAGAGAGTTTCCTTTATTCCCTTCTTTTTTCGCAAGAAAAACTTGACTTTCACAGTTTTAAATGTGAGGATTCACGAACAAGTTTGGTCTTGGCGACGAAAAGTACTTGTAAGAACTTTAACTTCTAAAATAACAATGAACATGATGTATAAACAAAGTGATTTTTCACAAGCCTAGAGAATATGATGTACAAACAAAGTGGTTATTCACAAGCATACAAATAGATAGAGGAGTTGGTGGTGTCATGTCCACCTCATGTTTTTGGCCATGACTTGAAAAGGTTTTATGCTTGGATGATTGTAATATTGTGTATTTTACAAGTTAATGGATTCTTAACTAATAAATGCATTTCAATATACCCAAAAAATCACATTTTAGTTCAGCGTAACAAATAAGCAATCATAGATTCATAGTTAGCTAAGCTTTGGAGCACTTTTGGTTATCAAACTGATGTATATTTGATATATATTGTCAACTCTTATATTTACAAGTGATGACGTACAATCTTGATAGATAATCCTTGTGAACATACTAAAGAACTAAGGCGGTGTGAGCACATTTTGTCTCGACCTTATGTATTTGTACGTGTCGTTTTATGTGACATATGATATACGATTAAAAATCAAACATGTAATAGAGATTGAACCTTTTGATAAGTGGATTTGTCAATCCATTGGCCTACGAGGGGACCAAATATGGTGGTTGATGCTGATTCAACCACCCCATAAGCGGCAGCCATAAGCAAAGAATCCGGCCAAACGTTTATCATATACAACCCTACAGAAAACTCCCACATCCTATTTAAATCCATAAAATTGTGCCTTAGAATCAATTCAATAAAAATTACTCTCAAATCAAAATGTGTCTAATTTTGTGAGCAACACAAAGAAAACAATAAAGATGTCAAGATTACTTAA
Source organism: Artemisia annua (assembly GCA_014162995.1). Taxonomy (NCBI): domain Eukaryota; kingdom Viridiplantae; phylum Streptophyta; class Magnoliopsida; order Asterales; family Asteraceae; genus Artemisia; species Artemisia annua. The sequence goes on along the minus strand of LBNU01015088.1, from coordinate 415,270 downwards.
TGTTTCAAATATGACAGGTTTATATAGAGCTATGATCATATAACAAGTTACATATAATGTCAAAGGCAAACTAATTCACTTTTTGTGTAGCATTGAGCAGTTTCACTAATTTTGTGAGCAACTACTTCCGTATTTATAAGCATCTTGTTCTTAGAAGTATTCGTCACAAAATGTAAAAGGACATAGCATTGCTAACAAAAAAAAAAGTGAAAATCCAATCTCGAATTTCTCATATATATTTAGCTCTTTTAATTACCGGACTACAAACATATACTCGTATACGCATGTATTTATTTCTGTAAATAGAAAGAGGTAGATAGATATATAGAACCTGGCACCCCATCTGGCTAAGAAGTGGCCTGCATATAGATAAATCAGAAGAGATGTAGGGATATGATCTTCATGATTTTGATGATAATAAGGAAGGTGGTGTTCATCCTCCAATTTTACATAATGTCCCTCATCCATATCCCTCTTGATCTGTATGTATCTTTTATGTAACTATTATTTGTTTATTGCAATCTTCTTTGATCTATAAGTCTTTGCATGTGAATATATAATTTGAGCAAGAAATGAAGCGAGGGTGATCTGAAATTACTATTACACCCCTGCATATGTTGCCAACATGTAATATGACAATGTAGTTGGTATAAATGTATAATGTTTTAATAAAAATATTAGTAAATACAGACATTGTGTTTTTACGTTACCTTTATCAAATATTTAAGATGCAAATTTATCAGTCATTTGAAAACCTAGATGATCCTTTTAAAACAAAAGAAAGATGTCATTTGTTACTTACTGATATACATCTTACCGCGTTCGAACATGTTGTAGTGTATGTATCATTTTAAGCTAGTTCATACTCATAATGCAGTTTTTAATTATTGATTTATACATGTAAAATTGGTATTTAGATGTGCAATTAAGCATATTTTTGTAACTTAATGTGATGGATACAGATTAAAAGGCTAAGGTCTTATTGAGTAATTGTTATTGAATTATATAGCCATATAGGTAAAGGGTAAAAGTCTCTATTCACTTTTCATGATTACTCGTTATGAACAGTGTACTAATTTTATTTAAAAATCTATGTGGATTTGTTTGCCTAACACATCATCTTCATCTTCATCACATTAAAACACACACAAACATCCCTTATAATCTCCCCTCTCACTCATGTGAAACCACCAACAAACATTTCCATCTTATGAGTAACCAAGAAGGTACATCATGCAACCTATATATCTAGAAAATTAAACTTTGGCAATTTTAAGGTTTAAGATATATATGATGATGGCATGGCAAGCAAGAAGGTATATAATGCAGCTCTGAGAATACACTTAGAGAAAGATGTATACTCCCTCCGTTTATGTTTTCACTATTGATATGCATGTCATACAGTTTTAGAAAAGTACGAATATTGTCTTCTCAACCAATTTTCAGTATATAAAATGATTTAACTGTTAAAACAAATATATTATTTGTTTTCGCTCTTTTAAGACCATCAGCCAATAGTCACCATGGTCCTCCCCTACAGTGACAAAACTTAAATCAGCTATTTAAGACCAAACTAATCCAGTAACAACGAAACTAGCATCTGGTACCATTGTGAACATAGCCTGAGTGCACCAAATTAAGTCAAGGTAAAAAGAACCTGTATGACATAAACCTTAATCGATACCACGGTCTCTAGATACGATTTAAACTAGAAGTTTTCAACACCAACTGTTCCACAAGTTCTTTTGATAAAGATTAGAGCATTGCTAAAGCCTCCTACAATATCCTCCTACTAATCCTCCTACAAACAACAATATTATATCTCTCTTTTCCACTCATTCTCTCTCTGCATCCAAACTGTCAGTTCTGACACTTGTCAGAATCTTGTGAGTAGCAGGATTATTAGGCACATCAAGTAGGATGATTTATCATTTGCCTAAAGATTATTAGTATTGGACAACACCCTAAACACAAGTACAAGCCTATGTAGGCACACCCTCTGAAATCGCATCTTTGTCCACTTGGGTTTCCACCTGAAAAACATACAATAACCATCATCAGTGGCTGCTAAAATGTCATTTTCAAGACATCTATGGCGGTGTACATGCATTGCAACAACTTGACTTATAGTATCATTGGGTGACTATTGGCCAACTTTCATACATCAAAGTGCTGGTTATTATTATTATTATTTTTTTGGGTAAAGGGATTCAATACCCCTGGTAAATTTAAGTGCTGGTTATTTTCGAACTGCGAAAAAGTAAATGTTGAAGTCACATGCACCTGAATTCTAACAGATAGCAATAATGTAAAACAGACAAATCACCACCAGTGTCTCATAAATAAAAGCATCCCACGGAAACCACAATCTAAGCAAGCTATGTAGATTTATCAGGTGCCCTTAATGAAGTATAAAGTAATGTATCCAAATTGCACGACTACAATACATAAATAAAATAAACTAAATGATAGACATTTGGCGGTCTCTTACCATATAGGGGTCAGCAGATGAAAAACTTTTGTTGTGAGGTCCCTTACCATCTAAGGATCGGCAATCGTCACATGTAAAGTTATCTAGTTGCTTAGCCTGATCAGTAGTCATATTTATGCAAGCAGGGTGATACCTGCAAATACGCGGAAGAATGAACCACTAAATTTATTGCAACATATGACATGTATTGGTATAATGCTGCATGTTTATAGGATGGATAAACAATAAACCCCAAAAATATACTTTTAATGGACGTACCAGTCTCTGCAAGCTTCACACTTTAGCATAAAGTCATCAGGGTTAAACGGCAACTCGCATTTGCAAAACCTTCAAAATAGAATCATAAAACATTAATTGGAAACCTCAAAGCAAATAAATGATTGAATCTATCAAAAGCAAAGGTGAAGGGTGCAAAACGTACACCTCAACAGAGTCTGGCGAGAACCATAGAGTGTCAGTATTGTAGTCAAAACGACTAAAGTAATCATGTGGCCCAACAACCTCCTTAAGTTTGATGTAATGCAAGAAGTGATGAACAAAACACTTGTGTAGAATTGTATCAGCACTTTGAGTATCAAAGTGGTTTGTCAAGAATAATTCCCTTGATCCATTAAACGGTGTTCTCCCTCCAACTGTATCCTCTGGACGATAGTACACTAACTTCAGCCATGACGTTTCCATCAACATGAGCTTTAAGGCCCCTAACAATAGCCACGTATTGAGCATTGTCATTCTCCGCAGATTTCATCAACACCTTATCTCCAACTTCAAAACCATATGAAAACAATGAAATTAGAATCTCAGTTCCATCACATTTTCCCAGTGCATTACGTACCTTTATGAGCATTACTAAGTTATAATGGGGTGTTTGGGATTCCTTTATGAAATTGATATCTTCTTAAATTCGCTGCTTTTCCTTTTACATGGAAATTACTGAATTTCCACTTAAATGCGTGTTCTTTATAACTGTAGATGCCTAACGCCAAGTACCCTTTTCTTTTCTTTCTTTAGTCCACGTTCAGCATCTTGTTTCTTAATTTCTCTTGTATTTTTATTTTTGTGTCCTTAATACTAACTACATTTGACATTTCAAGCTGAAGAAACATCTTCAATGGTCACTAATCGCTTTTGGTCACAAATCTTTCACCATTACTCAACTTTTTATATACTTATCTAACCTTTATAAATTGTCATGAGTCAAACAAAATGATTCTTTAATATAACAGTTATAAAAAAAAAAATATAAACGTTGAGATATAGATGTTAAGCTATTTTCAAGTAGCTATAAGGAATTAAGGATCTTTATTCGGGTTACTCGGAAAGTCTAGCCATTTTGGCTTTATTGTGCAGGCCTAACCAGTTTTCCATGTGGCCGTTTCTAAACTTTTTCAAGCCATCCTAAGATCTTCACCCAATGTGGTTTACTTGATTTGCTCTCTTACTTTAGGGACACCTTACCACTTAGGCCACCTTAGAGATGGTATCAATAGTACTCGTAGTATATAGAACGTCCACTTCGGTCATTTCACCTATTATGTTATTATATTATCTCATTTGTAATCCCCTTGTGGCCACGGAGGTTCACTTGCGTCGACTCCAGGCTATCCAAAAGGGTAGTCACCCTGGGATTAGTTGGCTCTCAATGTCGAGTCGGAAACCCAGAAAAAAAAAATCCCATTTGCCAAACAACATAATCAAACACAAACACTAATTAAGTTTATAAATCATGTTTTGTTAAGACTAATTTTGTGGGTATGATTAAGCAAAACACATAATTTATTTTCAAAAAGTACTACACTTAAACACGGAACCGGAGTGGGTCCTGGAGGCTTACATATACGGCTTAGTGCTAATCGTGGTAGAAAAACTCAATTTTTCCTAAATTCACCCGTACAGAGGTCAACTTTTTGTCTTGGTTAACCATTTAAGTGGGCTAGTGGCTAAAGCGTTGTGACTATCATTACTAAAATTTGAGAGGTCTCAAGTTAAGCTAGGCACAAACAAATATAAAGTGGCCTTGCGAAACCTCACAAAAAGAGAAGGCTTTACCCAGTTTTGTATGTGTGAGCATGTTACCGTGATTTTAACCCCGTGGCTTAGTAAGGCAAAAAGTCGGAAACCACGATGTACCAAAAAAAATTTGTCATGGTTCCATTCCAAGCAATGGCGAAAAGATGAAAACAGACCCCAAAGTAACAAAGAATATTTTAATAACCTTTCATTGAATAGTCCTTACTAAACTTTACACATGCATATTTACCTAACCATCAACCCTAAGAAAAAAGTATACAAAAAGAAACTTTTATACCTTTAATGACTTCATTAGTGTCGCCTCTGATGACGTAAGATTTCAGTTGAAGTGTTTCCGTTTCCGCCATAGGACCTGAGAGAGAATTCAAATCATCAAATAAATTGGTATCTTCTATCACCAACCATCACAAACAAATTCTAGGTTAATAAGAAACCACTGTGAGATCAAACTTACTTTTGTCATAAAGCTTTAGTAATAGATTTTCATTATATATGTGTGACATTTATTTTGTTTAGAAATCTCTAAAAACCACTTACCGATAAAGCGTTGCAAAGACTGAAACGGTTTCTTTCCTTGTCGTATTCCGTTCACTGTCTTTTCTCTAAGAGATGCATATATAGGTTTTCACGTTTTATAAATCAGAGAATCCATAACCGACTAAAAATCTCCAATCTCTTCTTTTATGACATGCACATAATCAACCCCTCAACCTTTGTAATTTAGCATATGTTTAAAAGTAATAAAGTTGAAGGTGATATAGATTTTGTGGTATGGTTGTATTTGTATACTTGTATTATTGTCTTTAGTTATAAATGTTATTATTTCTAAATTACTGTTGATTTTATAAGTGGCAAAAGATGAAGATGACGAGATGTTTTATGATGAGTGGGATGGTGATGGTGGGTATATGGTGGTGACCGTGGTGACAAGGGTAGGAGATTGAACAAGGACCGAATCAGAACCAATTATGACCGATGTACAAATTTTTTTTAAGTATATTAACTAAATAACACTAGAAACACATTTCGATGGATCTGATGCATTAAAATGCATTTAGGAAAAATCAATGTTTATTTTCAAATATTAACATTATATCAAAAAAAATTCATGGGTGTCCCGGGAACCCCTGGTTCCGTCCCTAAGGTTGAAGAAGGGTGGTGAGGTAGGATAAGAAGGGGGTGTTTGGCTTAATGTTTAGATGTGGTGTATAGTCTTAAGAAAGAAGTTAATTGAGTGTTTGGACAAGAGATGTCGAGAATTCAAAAAAACACTTGCAGTTAATGAGGTTTTTAACGGGCATTAGGGTTTTGGATCCCAAGCGAAGCAAAAAATTAAGATATTGGAGACTATCAGTGTAATTTCAATGATTATGTGACTAATGGTGTAATTTAACCCAGAAATTATGTATCTACATATTATATTTCTGTCCATGTTCGACTGTTTTCTAGCAGGTTTTCTTGAATGCTTTGTAAGATCAGAAGAAATTGAATCGCTAAAATGAATGTTACGTGACTTGCCGACCAAGTAAGATTAAGAAAGCTGTAGTTAACGCTCATCCGAAAAGTAAATGAATGATATTACTTAAGATGGTATCAGGCAAGTCAATTAATAAGGGATTTTTGAGAAATTCAAGTGTTAAAAAATCAGAATACGAACTTGTTTTGTTTCTATTTTGTCACGAACAACATTAATATTAAATCTCAATGTGTTTTTTTGTTGGCGATTTCTAAACTACTACAACACATTGTAGTTCACGAATAAGATTGCGACTCTATGCAGTCTCAGTGACACCATGATACTCAAGGTATGTTTTGTAAAACTAGTTGAAACCCAAGCGGGATATTAAGCTTATCTTTTATAAAAACTTTTAGTTTTAAACTTTTTTAATAGTGATAATCTATTCCCTTAAACTTTATGTTTTCTAAAATGATTTGATAGACCTGTAGTCATGCTTAACTTGGTGTTATAAATATTTTATATTTTAACATATATGGATGTTTATTTTAACATAAATTGGTGTTAGAAATATCATATATTTTAATATAAAAGTATTTAAACCGGTGTTATAAATAATTAAATTTCATTACAAAATTGTTAGTTATTAATTTATTTTAAACTACATGATATTAATTTATTGCATTTTTTTGGCATTCTTCTATATATCTCGAAACTATAACTTATTTAAATATATCTAATGTTGTTACGATATTATTACAATTAATTTTACATTTTAATCTTTGTGGGAAAATATTTTTGACAATATTTTTAGATGTAGGTTATTTTTTTGATTTTGTATAGGGCTTAGAATATAAAATTTATTCAACTTGAAATCTAAATTTCGGTGAACTAATTTTTTACTAAATCGCATAATTAAATTTATGTTTTTGTAGGTTACATACTTGCACCAACTTGCCTTCAAATTATATAAGAAAATAGTCGAACTAAAAGAATTAGACTCTCCGCAACGCCTTCAAGTTACAAAGGATAATCTTCTATAAGATAAAATTTATTTGTTTTTTAAAAAACGTACACATGCACCTAACTATAATATATATACCGTAAAACTATTAAACGATGAAAACCATGTATCACTCAACATTATGACAATTTATATTGTTTACAAATTATGTGGAAGGGCTTTACTAATGATGCACTTATGATGACACTAACAACCATAAGCTCGGAACGTAAACGTTGTTTTAATAAAGTATGACACCCGTGGATACACGAATTTTTTACATGAATTTTCAGTTATGCATTATCTATTTCTAGGTCTCAGAAACAATCCATAATTACGTACTACTATAATTATATTGTACATAATTGAATGTGTGCACGCATTAGGTTTTGACATAGATTTTTAATCATGTAATAATACTGAATATTGTTAGTTTAAGGATATATAATTGCATATAAGATTAGATTGTACAAAATTATGTTTATTTTTATTTAAAATTATTTAGAGAAAATATGCTAAAAGATGAACTTTTTATTACCTATACTAAATCAAACTATTAGTTGTCAAGTGACCAACCAGCAAAGTGTTTTTCATCATATTCCCCGATAATTAAACATGCATATCAAAAACCGAAAAAAACAAAAATAAAATTCAAATTCATATATAAACAAAACAAAAAAGTAGGTAACAACTACAATGGCATGTGAATTCTTCATATTTTGCATAAAGTTGATGTTTTCATTAATCACTCCAATTATCACCGTATTCTTCATCGTCATCACTTCCAGTAAATGCCTGCCTTATTGCACAAGCTTTCTCTAAAATGGCATCTACCCTTAGATTGTTTAGACGATCCCGAATGCTAGGCCTAGTCTGGATGACGGGTTTCAAGTGGACGGACTATATTATAAACAAAGCAAGTCGTTATTAATGTAAAAAAAGAGAAGATGAGCAATATGCATATTTGAAACACATCAACTCAGCAAGTGTTAATAGGAGTGGCGATTTTGACCCATTTACTCATAAAGAATCGAATTTGGTTCTTTTCTATTCTTAATAAAGTCATATCAATAGAATTAAAAAGGTTAAGCACTATGGAAACAGGTGAGATAAGTGGAAAGTCGCTAGCGTCTGCGTGAGTGTGTCAAATTACTGTTCAGATGATCTAGTTTTTGTGATCAAATTAGACATATTAAATATTTATAATATTCAAAAACGAAAAACATAAAAACAAGTTTCGGGTCGTGATGTTATAGAAAGTTGCCCACTCTGACCCGAATCCATTTTTAACCATTTTACCCAGCCCGTCCGAGCGTGTATTTTGCCACCTTTAGTCATCTGACTTGAGCTAAAGAAAATGTGCAGTCATGGCTGAGTAGTTGTTGCCTTTGTGAAATCATGTTACAGAGACAGATAAAAGAAGCATTTAATCGGTATTATTGTATATTACCTTGGCCCGTATTTGTTCCAGTAAAGCGTCTCTTTCCCCTTCTTTTGGTATCTTAGGCATCACTCGTTCTGAGAACTTCTTCATCTGCAAAAAAACACCCCACCGAAACCACAATCTAAGCAAGATATGCAGAAATATTCTGATATTGGGTATCCTTAATTAGGTATAAACTGTATCACAATACACAAAGAATATAAACTGAATTGATTAACAATTGGTCACTTACCATCGAAGGATCATGTGGCTTAACATACTTAAGTGTGGTATAGTTTACGAAGCTACGAACAATACACTTGCGTACAATTTTATGAGCACTTTGAGTCTCAAAGTGGTTTGTCAAGATTAACTCTTTCATTCCATGAAACTCTCTTCTTCCTCCAACTGTTTCCTCTGGTGAATGGTACCTTTTAACTGTTGGAGTTTGTGGATAAATATTAATAGTCGTATGTCTAGAATCGAACTCGAGACCACGGGATTGCACACTTTACGTATGAGAATTAAAGTTTAATAATTTAATATAAAAAGTTATATTTAATTATTAATTACACAAAACAAATAATGAATGTTAGTAATTAATGAAAATTGACTAACATAAAAAGATAAATGACCATGGATAAAAAATAGAGAACCCTTAACTTGTTCCCTAAGTTTTGTATCCTATAAAAGCAAAGTCAAGGATTTATTTTTTGGAGCTCTTGTACACATATTAAATAAAACCCTTACTTTTCTACATGGTCTTCTCGACATGCATGGTCACAGAAACGTATTATATGTATGTATATATATATCATGTGCATGTGCATGGTATATAAATGGTTTCTTTTCTTTTTCTGTAATCGACAACAACCAAACACAATACGAGATTTGGTGTTTTGATTTATATAGTCGATTGTTTTTGTTTTTTAAAAACAAAAATATTGTTTTGTGTAATAATTAAAACTAGCATTTACTTTAATTCGTTAATAGTACGTGTGTACAAGAACGTGGTACAATCACACTATTGATTGTATCTTGGATCGATTAACAAAACGGTAAGGGGTTAATCAATAGATCCCTAATTCATATTAACCCTAATTAGGGTTCATCCAATAATTCAAGATTGCATACGGTACGTTCCTATTTAAGTTTATGTTAATCTTTTATATGTTATAGATGTTCCTACGCTTCCGCACTATGTGACTACTTGATTTTATTTATTTATATGATTGTCATGATACCTAAATTCTAACATTAACTTCAACCTTCACGTCTCCATTGATATTGTCAGACTTGATGCTCCAAACACGAGCCATAAATGTGGCATTCTCATTCTTGGAACATCTCATCAACACCGAATCCCCAACTGCAAAACCATACGAAAACATGAAATCAAAATCTCCTTTCCTGCATATTATCTTAAAGAGGAAAAAAAAAAAAAAAAAAAAAAAAAAAAAAAAAAAAAAAAAAAAAAAAAAGATCATGAACAATACTACGCTACTCTTCATCCCTCACAGGCGGTCATGAGCATATGTATTTTTGTTGAGCATATTGGCATCTGAATATATACACTACTAGAAACAGGACTTTTACCAAGAGACAATTTTTAGCGACCACCGAAGTCATTACTAAATCCTCACCAAGCCACAAAATAATCAGTTTTCAACGACGACCAAAAATTTTTGACTTTCTAAACTCTTTTTGCCAAAATTTATTAACTCTTTAGTGAAGATTTGCTTTTTTTTCACCTAAAACAAATTGGCGTGAAAACACTTCCGTTCAACCTTAAGCGACAAACACGTTGTCGCAAAAGGTTAAATGTGATTTCTCTTCAGTAGATCATTAATTAGAAAATTTAGAATAATTTTAGTTCATCGCAAAAGGTCAATATTCTTTTAGACATGATATGGGTCATCACTAAAGAGTTTGACTTTTCACTAAAAGGTCGTCATTAAACGGTTGTCATAGTCTTCACAATAATCTTTTTGTGACGACCTTTTTGAGACAACTTTTCGTCGTTAAGTAACGACGAATTTGACACTTAATAGCGGCGCCAAGCTAGTAGTGTATTGACCAAAAACAGACCTAGCAAACTAAACAAGTTACATAGCAAATTACACATGCACTCTTCTTGGATTAAAAACATGTCAATGGCCGTAAACTAAAAAATTAAAAGAGAAGAAAATTTATACCTCTGACGACTTCATCAGTGCCTGTGATGGTGAAAGATTCCAGACACGCCATAGGATCTGAAAGAGAAATATTTTATGGGTTTAGAAAATAATGGCATTTTCCTGTTGGGTGTCTTATACATTAGTACATTATATTTAAAACATAATGGGCCTAGCCCTAATGCGTAGGGTTTTTTATTGTTTTATATATATATACTAGCTTAGAAGACCAGTTGACACCGGGTAATTTTTTAAAGAAATAGAGAAATGGGATGATAAGAAAAGTAATAATGTAAATTTGTTCCATTTCAAATAAGAAACAAAGAATGAGACAATAGAAATTGTTTATGTTACAATTACACTAACAAACGTCCAAACTTGGGATCTCCAAAATTTATTGTGTTGAGTAGCAAAAGACGTGTGTAAGTGCCCATCGATTTGCAACCATAGCATTGGCGAATCTAAAATAGATTGACTCGAACATAAAATGATGTGTGTAAATCGATTCAAAACCCAATCATTGCGATGATGATAGACCTTTAAGTACTTCTTTACATGTAGACTTTTTCCTATGTATATGATAAATTTTTAATCTTTAATTGGTTTAATTGGTGTGGAATTGTGAGATGACCATATGACACAAATTTTAAATTATGTGATGCATTTAATTAGTATCTTATGGAGCATATGAATATTAATCAAGTTCATGTTTGCCAAATTATTGTAAATGTGAATGAAATAGTAAGGAAACAATTAATAAAATATTAATCAACCAAGAAATGTAAACTTGTTACATTTGCATATTCCTTCCCATCTTTAGCAACTTGAAGCAAACTTTTTTTTTTTTTTNCTAGGTTTGAAACAAGATTTATGTGTTAATTGAACGTATCTTGTGGCCTAATTGCTATGTGATAAATTGTTATGCATGAATCCATGACGAAACATGCATGTTAGTCATGGATTAATTAATTGATTGGTTTAATTGTTAGTACCTGTTTTCACATGTAATTATTAGATAGATCTAAAATTGAGGAAGACCTCAATTGTAATAAAATCAATTTGCGTGCTATGTGGTGTATTAATTAACTCTAGCTTACGCAATCGATTATTCGATGTATGTGGCTCACTTGTGCAAAGTGAAAGCTTTAGTTAATTATACACATTATAAACCTAGAATTGATTTGATTAGGGATTATCTAATTAAGTATGCATGTGGCTAGTTGTTTCACCGTTTATTTTATTATTAGTTGATTATTTGTTTTTCTTTAAATTACTTGTTTATGTGTTATGTGTTTATCAAAGTTGTAAGCAATAACAAGGGTAATTTTGAAAAGAAAATTAATTAGACTAATAATGGTGAAACATAATTTATTAAGAACTTTACAATACGAAATCTTATGTGTCATACTTAGGGGTTGGCCTTACATGCCGTAATGCGTTAAATGCATCCTCGCGACGAGATTTGTATTGTAATAGTTTTTAATATGTTTTAAGATGAAAGTTATAAACTTTGTGTTTGATTGATGTTTTTGTACATATGGTTGTGCAAGTAAGTCGGTTTTTAGCAAATTCATGGTGATGGAAACAAGGTTTGGAAAGTGCCTAGAGTCTACCTTTGGTTTCCATGCACTTATGAATTCGTTGAAGATGTCTTACTTACATCATCATTGGATGTACAATATCATCTTAAGGGTGATTTACCTCAATTCCACTTCGGTGGATGATAATTGATGGTTCTTCTCTAATTGGTGAACCCAATACCTCAAACAAAAGCTTTTAACTTTATCTTACGAATTAGTAATAAAAATTGTTTTGAAACACTAATGTCATAAAGATGAGTGCATGCATCTTTATACATGTTTTTTACACATCAAAAACTTAATACTCTAAAATTTAAGTCACATGCCATCTAACGATAAAGGACACTTGGAATTTTTCTTTGGTGACACGTGAGACCCAGACCAAAGATTAAGGACAAGGCAAATTACCGAGTGTGCGATAGTCCACACATGGTTAATTTGCAGTCTCTAAGTTAGTCGACTTAAGTAAGCTGACCCGTGAGACCAGAGCTTACGGCATGAGATGGGATAAAACATGCTTACACGGCAAGTTGATGAATCAACTTGAAGTAAATCCCATAACTTTCTAGGAATTGGAAAAATTGTTTGCCAATTATTGTTCGACAGATTACCATCTTTTATAATGATTTACTATATGGCAGATCAACTGACGTAGTGAAATTATGAAAAGTTGGATCCTAGATTTTCAAGAAACTAAGATGGTTATATGAATATTTCCATGGGTATTATGTTTACTTGAAAATATTTTATTATCGAATATACTAAAATTGAATTTTGAAAATTCTTTTATATGTATTAATGCAACATTGAACCGTAAACATGGGTTATTCTTTTCACAAGTAAATTGATCTACGCCCGTATGGGTTTTGGTTAGGATCAACTTTACGAAAAGAATGAACATAGACTTCTTTCATATAGAGAAGTGTGAGACTTAATCCTAATCCTTTTCATGAATGAGAAAGGTACAATAGGATAATTAGAATTGTTTATTTTCTAAATAAATAACTCATAGCAATCTTTAATAGTAAGTTGATTTGCATTTTATGAGTTATTATAATAGAAACTAGACAAATTACCGCAAAATGGTAAAAGACAAACTAGCTATTTTATCCAGTTATTTTGTTTTTTTTTTTTACCATTTAAAGATACTACATTCAATTGTTGGAATGATAGATTTATTCAGGAAGAAATTGCATGCCCAAGCTTTTTCAAGTTAACTATTTGGAATGTGATGAATCACATTTATGTAGTAGAATACATTCTTTTAAAACCTATGTATAATTGTTGGAATGGGTATTTCTTAAAAGATGTAGGAAAGTAAATAGCACATTATTTACTTTCACTGATAATGAAACATTTATAATGTTGTCAAATTCAGTGGGAGTATTGTGTGCCTATTACTGAATAAGGGATTATTGTAATGTTCTCTAATTCAGTGGGAGTTATAAGACTTTTGTCTTAATTATATATCTCAGATTATCTTTTGTATATGTCATGATAAATTACTTTCCAAAATATAGACATTAATATTTTCAAGGATAGTCATGTACGTGTCCTTGATTGATTGAATGACTCTATATCTACTAGTTATGCTAATGACACAAATCATATTCATATTAACAAGCATGTGTGTGTTGTTTATATGATACATGGTGTTGTTCCATGCACAAGTGGGAGAAATCTACATTTGTGTGCAAGGTACAACACATAGTAATATGATTTAAAGGATTCTCTTAACTGCAAAGAAAGAGATCATAGTTCTAATATGATTAATACATCTATTCTAAGAAACACTTGGTGTTGAAATTTAGTAAACGTGAGACGCAGACTAAATTCCAACAACAAGGTGAATTTCCATGTATGCGTGAGACCTAGTGGATAATTTACTGTTTCTAAATTAGACATCTATTAGAACATGTGTCAGTATGATAACAAGACAACTTCAAAATTTTATGTATTATTGGAATGACATAAATACATGAAGTACTATAATACTACTTCAATAATTATGTATTCTTAGAATGACATAAATAAATGAAGTAGTGAGTTAACTTGAAAATAATATTGAAACCAAATGATGGTGTTCATGATTACTTTAATTATACATGTTTATATTGTATTCTATAGTTATAAACATGAAGTCTTTTAAGTATTACAAGACTTATAATAAAGTAAGACGTTAACTTGTTATGGTCTTTTAATTAAGACATATACAAGAAGTCATTGAGTTGATCAATGACTTATAACGTATGGTGGGATTATAACACATTTATGTTTTGATGAGACATAAACATAATGTGACTTGGTCAAAAGTACTTGTGTTATAAAGCATGCAGATTGGCTTGAAAATTCTATTTCACCATTAAGCTGATTTAGTTGGTAAATAGACAAGCTAAAAGATATAAGTTTATCTTTCATATTGATAGATTGTCTGACAATATGAGTCCTAATGAAATACCACAAGTTTATGGTATGTTCAGTTAGGAGAATCAAACTTTATTCGTATTGTTTGATTACAGATAACTATAACTTCTTTTCTTCCAAAAGTTATCAAGGTTAGAAATTGAGTATGAATTGAATATACTCAATTAGACTCCTAGAAGATTTATAAGACATCATGGAATGTGATGAATCACATTAAGTCTTCAATATTGAAGTTCTGAATTTGTTAAGCTGCTTATGTGTAGATCATTAACAAAGCATGTCAGGAACTCTCAATGTGTATTTGTAATATCCCAAAAAGAGAAAATTGGATTGTTGCTCTTATTGCTAAGTATTTATAGATAATCTATAGATTACTAAAGGCAAGTGGGAGTTTATTACAAAGTACATAATCTTCTAAAAACACACTAGTAAAGATCATGATGAGGCTTAACATGTAAATGATAAACCTCATGATGATGGAATTATCATTCATAGATCCACTTGGATATCTCAGGTATTTGATTAATATGCTGGGAATTATATGATGAAGTATTACCAAATAATGGATTGGGTAAACTACTCATACTATGAATGTTATAGATGCTGTTCATAAAGATATTCAAATTTTACAAATTTGGTTTATCTTAATTCTTAATAGTTAGAGAATGATGATGATTTTATTCATATGAACAAAATTGTACACATATCTTAATGAATATCTTATGACAAGATTATTAATCATATTTAAGCAATTAACTATGATTGAATACTCTTTCCTAAGAACATTAAAGATACAAAGATGATAATTGTCATATTTATATGAATATGAAATTTGACAATGAATATCAAAACTCTTTCTTGAATGATTACTTGAGCGAGGACGATAATTAATCAAAAGGAGTTTATGAATTCATAGTAAATCTTTGGAAGTGGACATAGTGCAATAATCCATGAATGGATAAATGCATGTATCTATGAGATTACTCTTATGTTTAATTATTAATCAATGATTTGATTTATAATTGAAATAAGATAATTTCTAAGTATTCCTGAAAGCTAGTGGGAGTATTATGTTTGATTTACTAAATCATATATGTTGTATAACATATAAGAAGTAACATTCCATATAAGTAAAATGTTATGTTTTATTGGAATGAAAATTTACTTAGATGATTTAGAAAATAAAACATACAACCTTGGAACTAAAGTTTATTATTTAATAAACATACGCGGTAAATAAATCTAATTGAAAGTTATTACATAACTTGTGTAATGAATATTCTTAATGGAGTATGTTTGGTCTTAGAATAATGATCCTCATCCTGGAATAGCTCCAAATTCTAAGTATGTACAATGTAGCAAATTGTTGCGTAATTGTTATAGCCGACAATAAATCTTGAAAGATTGAAAGGCATCAAACATTACACAATGGATATTAAGTTTACGGGATTTTAAAGAGCATAGTTGCATTATACATTAAGAATTAGAATACTTTAAACTTTAAAATGTTTGAAAGTTTGATTGTCATAAATTGATGGTTGAGGATATCACATCATTTATGAAATATTATGTGACAATATCAAGATAGTTGGATATACACATACAAGAATTTCAATAATTAAATTCTTAAAGTAAGTATTCTCAAAATTATTATAGATCAAAGTTAGTTGATTTATGTCTTGTCAACAACTATGATTGACATGACTTGAGGCATAATTCATTAAAAAGGAATATCATGCATTGATCTATTTAGTATTTGGATAAAGGACTTTAAGCAATTATTATTTAATAATGAATTAAAGTATTTAGTACGTTTATTTTCATTAATAATAAATTGTGTCCTATATTTGCATGTTTAAATCCATGAATAACTTATGTTATTCTAAATTGTCCGTTGTCAATTAATGATATGGGAATATCATTAAACTAAGACAAATCTGAGTATTGGTTAGAATATACTTGGAAGTATATTGATGCGTTGCCATACCAATTTCACATGATATTCAATGAATTGAATATAGGACTTATCCCAACTACATGATTTTACTTTATGGATCTTGTCAATAAGTAAATCATGAATTTAGTTATCCTCAGACTTGAGATACCAGATAAGTGTCATGAATGTAGTGCATTTCTGTGAAGCAATCTACCGCTTACCGTAACTGGGAGTCATAAGGGTTGTTTTCGGAAGTGTTGCAAAGTTCATGGGTTAGTCTCGTAGTCAATAAAGAATTTGTTCCTTCAAATTCATTTTGAAGTTTAATACCGTTGGGCCCCTCGTAGGGTTGAAAAGATGTTTGCGTGCGCACGCCCAAAGTCTATCTTGAATGCGTTCAGATGTTTTGGTAATCTTGTTCAATCATAAACAACGAGAAACAAAAATTGTTAATTAAAGAATGACTGAGATCCATATCTTTATTAACGTGGTATTAGAAACAAAAGGATAATAATAACGATGAATCGTTAAAGGTTTTTCCAGGAAACCTAGCTCGAGTTGAACTAGGGGCATTGGCGTGTTGCTAGATGCTAACCAATGTCATTACACTATTAATAGATATCCAAGTGGGAGCTGTT